>JAADVL010000164.1:0-49199 GCA_023334995.1 Pythium sukuiense
AGACCCCACCGCCGCCAGTGACCGAGACCCCTCCACCGGCCGTGACGGACGTTCCGCCAAATCCGCCTCCATCACAGTCTCCTCTGACAGATCCTCCTCTTTCTCCACCTCAACCAACCGAGACAGCAGAGCCTAATGTTCCGCCACCTGTGGTGACAGACTCTCCTCCACTGATAGCGCCTATTACCACCGACCCACCAGTACCAGAGACGTCCAAGCCAACTGGGGCGACGGAGCCTCCTTCCCCACCAGCCTCGACACCTGAGTCTCCTGTCGTAACGGTATCGAACGCGCCAGTGCCCCCCGATTCGGTTGACATCACTCCGACGCCTTCCGAGCCTTCGTCTCCCACACCCGTGCCTACGACAGTGTTACCCGTCATCGATGTGCCGATCGCAGTCGAGACGAACTCACCTGACGTATCCGCAGAAACTCTGGCGAAGAAAGACGACAGGCAAAACGCCAATTCAAATTCCCCGTCGACGCCCACACCGACCTCAGACGATGTCTATTGGCAGCCGACGGCCGAACCCGAAAAATACGTGCGAGGTCAAACGCCGATCGATGATCTCAAAGACCCCTGGACAGAAATCAACGGCTCGCACGCGGATGGTAACACCAGCACCCACACGCAGCCGCTCATTATCGGAGGCAAGCAGCGCGGGTCCGGAAACGTCGCTGGCACGCCATATTCGCAGGCTGGCACGCTCACACACGATATTGTGCGGTATGTCGCATCAAGCGTGAGTGCGATATCGGTTAGTCTTCTTCTCTCCTTCCACGTCATCAGTCTGAGTCCGACGCTGCAGTGGTCGAAGATCGCGTGGTCACCTAATACGTGGGAATTCTGTGTGTACGTGGCGTACATCCAGCAAATGGCTGCGATGTCTCAGATGACGCTGCTCAAGAGTCCGTTTTTCCTTTGGGATTTCACGGATGCCTTCGCGTGGACGAATTTCCTCATTCAGCGAACGACGGGCGCCGTCGCAGCCAAGCGCCGTCTCTTGGAGACTGTGATCATCCTCGACGGTATTGTTGGCTACGCCGACCGCATTGGCCTGAAGGAGTCGCGCATTCTGACTCACACGCTCATCGGCTACTTGGTCGTTACTGGGTGCTGCCTGATCACATTCGGCATTGCGGCTCTTGTTGCTCGTCATCGCAAACGTCGCAGAGGATCAACAGACGCGTCGTTCAAAGCGTGGGACGTCGCTTATCGACTTCTCGGGCTGTATTGGCTCGTGTGGTTCTTCTCGCTGTATCCTCTGAGCACGATGGCGTCATTCGAGATCTACATGGAGATCCACTCGAGCTTGCTAACACCCGAGCTGCTTCTCCTGTCGCTCTTCACTCTGGCGGTACTGTGTGTCTTGATGCTCGCGATAGCACTGCGCGCGGTGTGGTTCCGGAACGAAGACGAGCTGCGCGACACTCGAACGATCGCAATCTTCGGAGCCTTCTATGCCGACTCGAGATATCCAGCTCGAATGTTCTTCGTGCTGGGTGCGCTTCTCCAGCTCTCGACCGGTATCTGTATTGGAGTCTTGGACTCGACTGCGACACTGCTGAGCGTGCTGATTGCTGCTCATGGAGTGTACAGTTTTGCGGTGCTTGTGATCAAGCCGTATTCGAGTAAACTTGTTCGGTGCGTGACGTTGGCGGTCGAAGCCTTCAAGATCATGAACTTCTCCATCGCGTTCGCATTCCTACCAGACTCGAAGATGCCGTCAAAGCATCGTGTTGCCGTCGCGAATGTCTTCATCGGAGTGAACGCGGTCGTCCTCGTCGTGTGGTTTGTGCGGCATCTTGTCATCTTTGCGTACTGCGTGAAGGCTTCGCTTCGTCGCAGGGATGAAATTGAATCGAACAACTTGGGGTCACTCGAAAGCAGCATACGCCAAGCCAAGTATGAAGCTGGCGATACGCCTTCGCTACAAACGACAAGCGCCAGCGCGTCACGGTATCCGCTGCACCCTTGCTGGTCTCTCAGCGTGAGCTTGAGCGATTCGGCCTCCATGGCTTTGGGCCATGATACCACCCCACGAACGGCGTACGCGCCTGTGATGGAATCCCGATGAAAGGGATACGTGCGTGTGAATTAGCAGATCCAGAGTTTCGAATTGTATATTGGAATGTGACCTTTCTGGTTGCCAGTCTATTTTGTACCCATATATGTCACTACACGGGGTCACTGAAACGGTGTATATGTCAATTTGACGAGGTGTCACAAATCACATGTGGTTGCCTGATGCCATTTTGCAGCAGGAACAAGCTGACACTATGTTCCTCAAGAAGCTTGAAGAGAAGGACACGCCGCAGGGCAATGAAGACTCGGTGGAGCTGCAGAAGATGCTCACGTCCTGTATGATCAACCGTCAAGTGCTGGTGCGTGTCTCCGCTGCGGAAAAGCCGCTCAGAAAGGCGGAAAACTGATGCAATTCGATCAATATCTAGTGCTGTGTGGCCGGCGTTTTGATCGGCATCCCCATCAGCATCCAGCGCAAGTCCTACAAGCCGTTTGCCATCATGGGCGTGCTAGGTATGCATGCCAATCTCTCTACCAGTCGTTAATTTGATGGCGATTAACTGTGGTTGTGGCGTGTAGGCTCCTTTGTCGACTACTCGATCCCGTACACGAACGACTGCCGCATGATCCACAACGCCATGCAACTGGCGCTGCAGCAAGAGCGAGAGCGCGACGCACTGGGCGGCAGCAGTGCTGGTGGCAATACGAGTGACTAGATATGAATACACAGAAAATGCGGTTGGATGTTGAAGAAGTCCCGTCGTCATCTCTATCAAACGCAGAGGATTCCCATTCCCATTTCGACACCGCGGATTATACGAGCTTCTTCTTGTGGAAGAACTTGCGCAGGTGCTGCGCCTGGAAGAACCCCGTGGCTAGCAGGATGAAGATCTGTACGACCGAGACCCACATGGCCTTCTTGTTGTTGCTCTCAATGCGCGACTGGAACAACAGACTCTTGGCCTCCACGATAGCATCCATTCTCTATCAGACTCACCGCAGGAGGCACGGATAGATGAAAAAAACACTCTCCCTACCTTGGCGTAGTCCTGGTTGCGCTGGATAGCGCCCACACGGTCGCGTAGCTTAAGGATCTCGAGATGCAGGTCATCCATGTGTGCCTTCTTCGCCAGGTCCTGGTACTCCTGAGAGCTCGGTCCCATGGCGATTTTTAGCGTGAAGCGCTGCGATACACAGACAATTCACGTCTGATGAGCTTGCTAGGATCAGGTGAGAGTAACTGATAGCGCGTACCATTTTGGAGCCCTTGGGCAACGCGAACTCGGACGCGTCCAAGCTCACGCAGACCCAGTGGTCGCCGTTCTCGGTCGACGTGAAGGGAATCGCGCCCTGCCACCGATACAATTCGATTCAGCCTGTAACTGTGAGCATCATGCATCGCTAGTGGTTAATCTCACCTTGCTGTTGGTGATCTCTCGCTTGACAAGCACGTTCGTGCTGCCCGGCGTCGGGTTCGGCGCGTAGATGGCGATCACTGTACGCTGTAGACACACCGCCTCAGTCCCCATCATCTCCCTCACTGGACATCCCACATAGTAGCAACTTACCATAGATTCGCTTGTGTCTGGCGACTCGTACTCGGCATGGAAGGTCGTGTCCGCCGGCACATCGGCGAGGTAGCAGCGGTGGGTCTGGACACCATTTCACAGAGCTCCACACATCAGAAGTGCACTTAGTGGATCAACACTTCGCTTTGACACTGACCTCCTCATTCACGTAGAAGAACACTGCCTGGCACAGCGCCACATAGCTGCCCAGCAGCAGCAGCATCAGCAGCGCGATAGAGCGTCGCGCGTGCTTCAGATCCGCTCCCATTTTCGATCAGGTGAGCCGGTCACGTGTCACAAACTGAGCGGATCCCCCGGTTTAGCGAATCGAAATTTACACAAAACGCTTCAAAAAGAGCTGTTTTACTTTCATTAATTACATTTGTAGCCATCTCGAGCCAAAATGGTACCTCATGCGCGTCTCGAGTCGCCTTCGTGACGGGGGCCGTGGCGGTCGTCACGCTCACGGTCTCTCTCCTGGCTTCGGTCTCGGTCTCGAGGGTCTCGGTGGTGGTGGTGAGCGCGATCCCGGTCGCTTCGGCTCGTCGCGTGGGCGGCTCCAGCTCCTTGGTGGTGAGAGCGATGATGGTGGGCGTCGCCTCGGTAGTTCCTGTCGCGAGGCCGCACATTGCGGTGATCTCCATTGCCTGCTTGCACGGCAGCTGCCGCTGCCATTTCTTCTTGATGCCGCTTCTTGGACTGGTATTCGTGTGTCGACGAGACGCCGAACTTGGGCAAGCTGAGTATCACAGATCACGCGGGAAGCATTAGCCACGATCACATCCTGCCAGACACCACAAAATTCGAACTTACTCTCGTGGTTTGCACGTCACGACCCGCCAGAAGTAGTCGTGGTCCATGGCTTCTGCTGCAGTGATTCGCTTGGACGGGTCAAGCGTCAGCAGCTTCTCAAGCAGATCGACTGCGTGGGGCGGGAAGCTACAGATCAAGCCAGAATGCGTTAGTCGACACCACAGAAACGACAGCCCAACTGAATTCAGTGAGTACGTACTGCTGGAACTTCTGGCGCAACGTGGGCACACACTTGTCATCAAGCACAATGTCCTTCGCTCCCGGCAGCTTCTTGAAGTCGGGCCAATTCTGCTCGTTCGGCTTACCAACCAGGTCGAAAATCTTCTGGAGCTGGTCCACTTCGGTACTTCCTCTCAGAAGAGGCTTTCCTATCAGCAGCTCGGCAAAGATGCAGCCCACCGACCAAACGTCGACAGAGAAGTCGTAGGAAGTCGACCCGAGCAGCAGCTCTGGCGATCGATACCACAGCGTCACGACCTTGTTCGTGTACTTTCCCGCTTTTGCCGCGACGTCGTTCCAAAAGCGTGACAGACCAAAGTCGGCGACCTTGAGCATACCTTGATTGTTCAGCAGCAAATTCGACGCCTTGATATCGCGATGCACGATCTTGTTGCGATGCATGAAGGCCACACCGCACAAGAGCTGGCGCATGTAGCACTGGATTTGCGTGCGGCTGAACTTGACTCGCTCGTGGTTGAGCAGACCACTGAGATCGTGTTCCAAATATTCGAATGAGAAGTACAGCGGCGGTCGTTTGCCCTCTTTCGGTGGAGCTACAGACCACAAAAATCTCATGAGCCGAGACTGAAACGGGAAGCAGGTAGATCGCAGGAGACCGTACCACTCGATGACACAATCTCTTTGAGTTGGACGATGTTTGGGTGTCGGAGGTACTTGAGAATCTTCATTTCTCGGATGGAGGTCACTGGAAACTGCGGCAACAGTCACACAATGGATGAAAATCACAACTCTGTCGGTCGTGGAAGGGCAATACACAAACGCACCCCGTTCTTTTCGGCATCAGCACGCAGTTTCTTGAGCGCTACAATGTCCTTGGTCATCTTGTGTTGGCACTTAAATACCTCACTGCACATCATATCCTGTCAGCATCCAAATGCCACCACACCCATGATGTTAGCCCACTACAACGTACCCGTAGGTGCCAGAGCCGACCTTGTCGATGATCGAGTAGCTTTCAATGTCCCCGATGTAGAAGCGAGGACGCTCCACGGGTGTCTCGGTCGCAAAGTCCGCTGCCACGATCTCGCGGTTGCTGGCAGCAGTTCGCAGAGCCATTGCAGAAGCCGACGCTCCACCGGAATACGACGAGCTCACCGACGAGTGGCTCTCCTGGCTGTCTTTGGTGCTCTGGGACTGGTCTTCATCTGTGGTTGCCGCGGTTTTCCCTCGAGGCGAGAAAGGCGGCGACGACAGTGGTGGTGGTGGTGGCGGTGGAGCCAACCCAGTCGAAGGGGGAGACGGCGGCGGTGGAGGAGGCGACGGCAGTGCCATCAGCCGTGGCGTGCGTTGCTCGTCATCCTCGTCCTGCTGAGTGTCCATGTCCATATCTTCTGTATCCGCGTCGGCGCTGTCGTCGTCACGCAGCTCCGCGCTGCTTCGAGCATCCTGCTGGGTGCTGGTCGACGCTCGGTCCTCGTCTTCCAAATCGTCCGTGTTGCCATCCTCCGCCTCATCCTGCGGCTGGTACTGGGGTGGTGTACATGACGGCGGCGCAGGTGCTGGCGGGTCTTCCGGACATGGCGGCAGTGGCGACGAGAAGCTCGAGCTCGTGCCGTCGCCATTGGCGTCGCCGGCGTTTGGTTCTGTCGCGAGCGATCCGGTGCGGCGATGCGCATGGCGCTTGTGGGTAGTTGGCGCCGTGCGTTCGCTGCGTGTCGTCGCAGCGCTGGATGAATCAGACGCCTGGCGCGTGAGCGTGGGCAGCGGCGGCATGGGTGGGAATGGCGGCGGCGGAGGAAATGAGGATGCGCTGTCGCTGCCCGGACTCGCGCTATCTCGCACGGAAAAAACTGGTAGAGGCGGCGAATTGGGCGGAGGAGGAAGCGGAGATGACGCATGCGGCGGAGCGGGCGACATGGGCGGCGGAGGCGGCGGTGGAGACGCTTCGTCGCGAGTCATCTCCATCTCCATCTGCGGTTGCTTGCTCGTTTCTTGGGTTTCTGCGACTGGAAGCAACTTGTGTACCCGTAGGTGGGTGGGTTTAGATTTACAAACAGGCCCGGTCTTGACTGACCCAGGCCCTCATGAAACCCATTATCGCGGAGTGATGGTCTTCCTAGTTAAAATTCCTAAAATTCGGGATACTCGGTCGGACAATGGATCCTCCCTCGCTAATACGAACCTTTGTCAACTTGTGCCACTGACTCTTCGCTTGGTTTGACAGGTGAAGTGAACACGGAATTTTGCAATAGCGAGGTTTGCCTTTGCGCCACATCTCACCAGCGGCTGTTCGAAAAGAACACAGAAGGCGTCTTGTGGTAATAATCCCACGCGACTTATGGAAAAACCTGCAGAAACGAGGAGCTCCGTTCCCATCCGTATGCCGCTTGGCACGCTTCCAGCTCTCCATACAAACCGCGAGCCAGCGTGAGTGTCCCAACCGCCGCCAAGCGTCCAACGTATCATTAGCTTCTTAGCCGAAAGGGTTTCTTGGGCGAGGAAGAACACGCGCGCCACGTTCGACTGTCTGGACTCACACAGGCACGAAGACCGACGCGGCAGAGAGGACGAGGACAAGGAGACGAAATACACGGCATTCGATGGTGCTGGCGGCGTCACTGCGTGCGCTGCAGACGACCGAGTACTCGACGGCCGCAGGCAACTTCTCGCTGAGCTCCGGGACTTCGGTCGGCAGCGGCAACAGCAGCACGAATGGCACAACACCCATTGTCAGCAGCGGCCAGCCGAGAGGTGCGTATTATCGTAGTATATGAGCTACTGCTGCGGTAAGGAAGCTGGAGAGTTGACGACTGTGTTGGGTTGTAGACGGCGTTGCATACTACATGTACATCTTCCTGGGCGCGATGGTGCTGCTGGGCGTCGGCGCGATCGTGGTGTACTGCTACCACCAGCGGCGTCTGCGTCGCTTCGTGGAAAACGACAACATGAACAACAACATGCAGCGACACTCGCTAGTCGACAGCTTTATCGAGGCTGGGGAGGTCGAGTGGCAGTGCTCAGTTTGCTATCACGAAAACCACCCGGCTAAACACGAGTGTATCATGTGCGGCACGCCGCAGGTGATCTCGCAGCAGGCCGTCGCGTCTCCCTCGGCGGCCAACGGCAATAACAAGAAGAAGCCTAACGCCAAGAGCAGCGTCGCGTCCTTTGGGTTCTCCTCTGAAGAGCAGACGCTCCAGGCAGCACGAACGCGGTCGTTCCACGTGCGAAGACTGAATGCCATGAACCTGAACCAGCGCCAGCGTGGTGCGAGGCGGCGTAATATGTGGCAGCGTGAAAAGACGGACGACGGCCAGTTCCGCTGGGTGCGTATCGACGACTGTCGGCCGTCGCGCATCAGCATCCTCACCGCCGACACGTCGTTGGACGTGTCTCCCCCTCCGCTGTCGCCACCATCAGCTGCATCTTCGCCTGGAGAAGACTATGATGAAGAAGTGGACGCGTACCTGTACGAGCCATTAGTGGCGTCCAACCAAAGAAGTCGCAGCCAGCGTCCGACGAATCCGAATGTCGGCATCGAAACAGAGCTCACGATGAACGCGTCTGCTGAGGAAGAAGGCAAGTTCTCACCGACGATCCGCCGCATTCAAGACGGCAAAGTTGACTCAGCGACATCGTACATTGGCTCAACCGCCAACAGCGACGACGGTGGATTCATCTCACAGCAGTCGGTCGGGTACGTGCGCCACGTGGACGCAAATGGTATCGTCCAGTGGGTGCCAGCGGAGACCGTGATTCACCAAGCACAAAACATCGACACGGAGGAATTCCCCCGCGCGAGCAGTGTCATCGACTTCGAATCGGTCGCCGCGCTGTCTTTCCGCTTGAAAGTGCGGTGGTTCCTGCAAGAGATGGACAAGGTCTCCGTGCCGTGGGAAGAAGGCCACTTACTCCTCAAGATCCGACGCGAGGCTGTGCTGAACGAGTCGATGCACTTGCTCATGCTCGTGCCAGCCTCCGATCTACGCCAGCGGCTTCGGATTGAGTTTATCGAAGAGCCCGGCTTGGATGCGGGCGGCTTGATGCGCGAGTGGGTGTTGCTGCTGTGTGAGAAGATGTTTGACGAGTCGTACGGTCTCTTCCAGGCCACCCATGTCGAGAACCTCGGCTACTGGATCAACCCGAACTCTGCCCAGATCCACCGCGACCACCTCAAGTCGTACCAGTTCATCGGCCGACTCATTGCCAAGTGTCTGCTCGAAGGGCAGCTTCTCACCGTGCACTTCTCGCTCCCTCTTCTGAAACACTTGCTGGGCGTGCCGATTTCATTCTCCGACCTGGAATTCCTGGACGAAGAGCTCTACCGCAACGCCTCGTGGCTGCGCAACAACGACCACGTAGAGAACCTGTGTCTGGACTTCACGATCCATCGACACGACGCCCATGGCGCAGTCATCACAGACGAACTCAAGCCCGGTGGCAAGGACATCCCCGTGACAGACGAGAACAAGGACGAGTACCTGGACCTGCTCATCAAGTACAAGATGTTCGACAGTGTCCACGAACAGATCAACGCCATCCTCCAGGGCCTGTACGACGTCATTCCTCGCACGCTGCTTGCTGTCTTCGACTACCAGGAGCTCGAGTTGCTGATCTGCGGTGTGCCCAAGATCGACGTCGATGACTGGATGCGCCACACCGATGTCAAGTACCAGGACTTCGAGCACCCGACCAAGCAGGAAAAGAAGGTCGTGGAGTGGTTCTGGGAGACCGTGCGTACCTTCTCTCAAGAGGAGCGCGCTCGTCTGCTGCAGTTTGTGACGGGTACGTCGCGCGTGCCCGTCGAAGGCTTCAAGGCACTGCTAAGCAACGACGGCCGCGTGCGGCGCTTTGGCATCCAGGTCGTCGCTTGTGGCGTGCCGCCCACGGGTCTGTACCCGAAGGCGCACACATGCTTCAACCGCATCGACATCCCGCTGTACAAGACCCGCGAAGACATGGAGACGTACCTCACGCTCGTGATCAACATGGAAATCACGGGCTTCTCCATGCAATAAGGAGGAACCCCACCCACTCGCACACATACACACGCACATACTACAATCCGCTTTAGAAAGTACTCGCAGAGGGAGGAGAATACGACGACTGCCGCAACATCTTGCTAATTATTAACCGAGAACTTGTGGCCACACTTCTTACACTCGTAGAACACTGTCTGACCTTCGTCGGCCGATCGCAGCTGCATGGTGTAGTAGTCCATCTGCGGGTTGCCACACTTGGGACACGTCTCCTCCACGGTCGCACGCGCTGGGCCCGTGACTTCGCTCATGGACTGGTCGGCCTTGAGCCACTTGGGCACAGGCTTCTCCTCGCTCGCGGTCACCACCGATAGCGACGGCAGGTCTGTTCAATCAACAAGCAACCCACACGTTAGCATTGATGCAAGGAATGAAGGAATGGCTGGTGGAGGATGCCACGTACTCTGGTATTGACAGCGGTACTCGCAGGCCGAGCACACGATGTTGTTGGTGTCCGGGTGGTCGAGGATGGTGCCGCAGTGCGGGCAGAAGGCTGGGCCCGTGGTGGCTTGCGATGCGAAGAACTCCATGATGCGGATGCGGTGGTGAGCTGGTGACGACGAATGCCAATGCCAATGCGCTGGTTGCTAAATGGCTCCTCGCGCTCGCCACTGGCCGGCCAATGGCTGGAGGATTGGACCGCAAAAGTGGGTAGAATGAATTATCATGATAAGGTGATATTATTGAATGTTCTCAAAACAGGGTGCATTGGAATCCTCATTAAATGGCTACACTTTCGAAAATGGACGCTTTAGGAGAACCACTCGCCCCACGCCGGGGAGCGTTGGTCCTGGGAAGAGGATGCACCAGAGGAGCCATTCTTTGAAGGAATCTCCACACGGCAGATAGGACACGAGTTGCCGATCTTGAGCCACTGGTGGAGGCAGTCCGTGTGGAACATGTGCTGCACGAAAAGCAACGTGATCTGAGAGATCCAGAGATCAAGGTCACCGGGTTCCACGGCAGTTGACAAACCTGACACGGCATTCGTGTGAGCTTCATGCCGATCGACATGTCGACTTGGCAGATGACGCATTCGCGAGCGTCTTTATGGACCGTGATCTCCGCGGACGGAGCAGATTCGACTGGCCCGTGGCTGTGCTCACGAAGATACTCGAGGAACCTACACAAAACACCGTTTGTTCAGCCTCCAGTTCCGACAAAAGCCGACCAAAATGGAAACAGAACGGCTGACCTTATGCCTTGTTTCATGCTGAGCATGAATGCGGGGATATTGATCTTGGAGCTCTCGCCCTTGGAGTCGGTCATTGTGTAGGGCCACACATCGAAAGTCTGGATGATAACCACACCGACGGCACCACATGCCTGGGCTCGAAGTACTTTCTGGGCAAAGGTACAGGTACCACGCTCCATGACGACGATCTTACCCTTGACTTGGTCGGCATTCTGGAGTTCTTGCGCACCATCCAACGGCTGAGCGAGGCAAATGCCAGCCCGGGGGAGAGATTCACACGGCCCGAAGTTGGCTGGCACGGCAACAACCTAAGGATTTTGAATCGAACAAAAACTCAATCAGAAACTGACGGCTACAGAGGAAAATCGTGAGAGTCGATGCTGTGTACCTCGCCCTTGATGCCGCTCACAGCCACGGCAACCTCGATCGTCGACGCTTGGTCCGCCACAAACGATCCCAGGTTGAACACTGCAAAAGACCGGCGTCAGATAAGCTGCTCAACACCGATAAAGAGACGATACTGGACGCTACCTGCCGACTCGGCTGCTGGGCGGCGTGATTCATTCGAGACACCGAGTTCCCCTCCGAGAGTCTCGAGCAGTTGCTGAAGCAGTCGTTCGAAGTCCGTCTCGGATAGCTGAGTAGGATCCACAGACACACTTCCAGCCTGAAACAGCACCACAAAAGTGAACAAAGACGACAACAGAACCCATCGTTTGGGTGGATTCCGGACCTGAGAAGCAGCAGGGTTGCTCGAACGATTCTCGAGCTCACAGCCGCAGATCAGACAGCGCTTGCGGTCTACACGCACCGCCATAAAACGCAGAGTTATACGCAGCTATATGCGTCCAAAGCCCTCGTAAAGGACCGTACCTGGCGTCGTCTGGGTCGCGACTTCATCGCAGTCCTTGCAATAAAGTGCAGCTTCCGACGTAGTGGATGGAGCAACAGAGCTCTAGGTTGCGCGCATACATCCCTTAATGATGAGTAAAGATTTTACTAGCCATTGTAGAGGCGCATTCGCTCACCGTGGCGCTCAGCGGCGGCGCGAATGCGAGATCGTCGAACGACGCCATTTCCCTCAGAGATCAATGGCGAAAACGAACGCTCTCATATTTCGCGTTTACTATGTGAAGATTTGGATACAAATCTGACAAATTGCGTTAGTACCCATTTCGAAGGTCTCGAACCTGACTTGCTTGTGTTGAAGCAACTGCGGCTCTCGTCTGTGCCAGCTTCAACTCAAACTTGCGAACTCAAGTGAGCTGTATCGCGCATCCCCATCGAGCAATCCAATTGTTTGAGTCGAAGTTGCAAGTCGCTAAAGCAGACAACAGGGACGCTTGCGGTGAAGCCCAACCTCGGAATCGCCATACTGTAGTTTCTTCTCCCTCTGGACAGTATCTCAATGGCAAATGTAACGGATTGTTATGGAGTGCTGTAGACAACTGCAGTCGTGCGTCTAGCACGCCAGAGTCCATGGGACTTGCGGACGTCCCATTACGCCATCGTTACACCACCCTGTCGCCATTGCCATTGCCGTTGCAGCTGCCACCACCAACAAGAATCATCAATACCGCATAACGCCACCGCACTCGCTTCCATAATGCACTGATACTTTTGCTAGTAGCGAAGCCCCACGAAGCGTTTGCCTTTGTTTACATTTGATTTGGAATTTACAAATTTTACGATACAAAGCCGCTCTCCCGATTAGAGGACCTGTCTGTAGCTCAAATTTCACAGTCAGTCTGCATCTGATTCGTGGATCGCCGTGAAATCCTCGTGGTTTGGAACAGCCCGGATTAGCCCAAACTCGTCTCTGCCGGATTGTATGCCGATGAGTCTTGGTGTCGGGTGGCAGTCTCATTCATCCACGCCCAAGAGAATCTGCCGTGGTGATTCACCACTGGTAGAGCCCACTGCAACCCTCTCGAATTTTATAGACCTCTCCACCTCGTGAGACCGGGCCGTATCCCTTTAGGATTGATTGAGCCTGTCACAGCGCATACTTTTCTTTCCCACTGATCCCGGCATTGCTCATTGAGGGTCCATCAAAAGTGCAGATTCGTCGGCAGTGTTGCGGATTGACGACTAGATCCGATGCCACCCACGTTGGCTTGCCGTTGGGTGACCCAACGGCAAGCTCTCTGGATTAAAAACCGTGTGGGACTGCACGCTGCCAGCTGCAACTTTTTTCTTTGTGTCACTTTTGTGTGGGTGGGGAATCCCGACTCCCGGATCGACAGAGTCAGATGGGAAACGCAACAACCGCCCTCTCCTCACCCCAGGGCATAATCCGTTTTGACTCTGGACCCAGAGGAGTTCTCGGCGGAAGCAAAACAAGCAAAAAAACTCACGAGTCGACGACAAGCCGGCAGACGAGGAAGCGACGCTTGAATTGGCTGGTGGAGCTTCGTGAAGCCGTTTAGACCTTGTCGCATTTTCCCAGACCTGCGCGGTGCGCGGCGCTTGGCTTTAGACCCGAGCCAGCGACAGTCAGCCGACGCGGAGTCAACGCCCCATTATCATATCGCACCACACACACGCAAATAACCACAAAGCCGTCATGGCAGGAAGCAGTATCAAGACGCCGAGTGGCGACGACGAGTGCAAGAGAGAAGTACCTGAGAAGGAGGAGGAGCTGTCGCGCGCACGCACGGATGTACTCTCGGACGACGCGCCGTGCCCCGTAGGCGTCGCGTCTAACCGCGGCGGCAAGAACAACCAGGAGGTGCGTTTAGTCGTTTAGACGCTTCGTTTGATGATGCAGTGGACGATGAAAACTTACGGTGGCTTTGATTGATGTTGGTAGGATGCATATTTTATCGGCGGCCGTCTCCCCGTGCGCATGTCGCTCAATGGATACACAGGCCCATACGAAGGCTGCTTCGGCATCTTCGACGGCCATGGCGGCGACCGCGCGTCGCGCTACACGGCCGAGCACGTCTTCGGCCGCATTGACGAAAGCTTCCAGAACACGCAGTCCATCGAATCTGCGATTCTGGAGGGTGTCCAGCGACTAGATGAAGAGTTCTGTGCGATTGCCCGAAGAACACAGCGGCTATCTTTCTCCCGAGCGCCGACAGCAGAGGCCCCGACTGGTGTGGGCCACAAGATGGGCGTGGAAGACGGATCTACGTGCCTCGTTGCGGTCATCCGAGATGGCGTCGTGTACGTCGGCAATGTTGGCGATTCGCGTGCTATTGTAGCGACGAAGAACGGCAAGCACATGCCCCTGTCGATCGGTGAGTGGCTATCAACTTTGGCGTTTCGAGACGCGGCTTGAGGCTAATCCTGCATTTGTTGTGATATCAGACCAAAAGCCAGATCGCAAGGACGAGCGCGATCGGCTTGAAGCGAAGGGCGGTTTCGTTACGGAGCCACCATCGTTTGCCAAGATCATGTGGCCCATGATCCGATTCTTAGACGTGCCTCGTGTCAATGGAGCGCTGGCAATGTCCCGATCCATTGGCGACATCTCGCTGAAGGAATTTATCACCAGCGAGCCTGAAGTGAAGACCCATACCATCACAGACAACGACCGCTTCTTGATCATGGCTACCGACGGCCTGTGGGACGTCATGTCGAGCAAAGCCGCGGCGAAGATGGCCTCCAAGCACGCGGATGCCCAATGTGCAGCAGAAGCCCTCCTCAAGTACGCGCTCAGCCGAAGGACACAAGACAACACCACCGTGCTGGTCGCCGACATCTCAGCCTATAAATGAAGCGCAGTGCATACGAACGAATCCTACTAGTCAGACCTCAAGCCTCCTCACAATGCCCAGTCCAAGTCACACCATTTACGCACAACCGAAGTCCACCACGTTCCACGTGCATGCCCACCGGCGCCCCTCTTTAGAGGGCACTTCCTTTAGCCCCCATACTTTTGATGGAGACAGGGTGGCTCCATCTTCCTAGGCATCTTCTTCGCACTACGTACGAGGCTTCATCAAGCCAGACCTTCTCTGACCTCAGCCAAGGCGCCGCATCTAGCATCGCCATGAGGTGAACTGGAGTCCCTAGACGAAACAGATGCGGACACCACCATAGCCTATCGACTAAATTCTCCATCACATCCTTCATCAACCAATTTCAACTTCATCATGTTCCGAATTCTTTCGAGCCTCAGGGCAAAACAAAAGAATACAACCGTTGTGGTTGAACTTCAAGTGCGCCATGCGTTTTCTTGTGTGTGCTTTGTTCTCGTGAGCATGGCCGCCAACAACCAAAACGGGATCAAGATCCTGTTTCCAGAGCGAAAGGGCGTGTGCCCACCCATCACCATCACTCTCCCATTTGGCTACAAAACCCAAGATGTCACTCAATCGAGGCTCGTCTGAACCCATCTCTGCCGCGCCAAACAACCCAAAACACCGCACAGAAGTTCAGCGCTATTTTGGGATTGGCAACTCGCCATCAGTTCAATTTATGTTGCCGGTCCAGCTGCAACATAACAGTACAGTGAGATCGCCATTCCCTTCTTCTTCATTATCCTCCTGATACCGGAGACTGTGGAGGGGGAGAATGCCGGCGCTGGTGCTGTTCGGACGCCGCAGTCGCGTGGGCAGCGACGATTTGTACTGCCCGGCGCTGTTCCTGATCCTGTACCAGGTGCCGTTCGTGCTGCTGGCCGTGGGCTACGTGGCGTTCTGGCGGAGCTGCTCTTCCATGAGCTTTTCGCTCCATGGGATCCCGTTCTGGTTCGTGCTGGGCGCCATCCCCGTGTACGGCTTCATGGCCTGTATCTACCTCATGATCATGCACGTCTCGTCCAAGGGCACGATCGTCGAGTACGAGCGCCGCATGCTCATGCCGCGGCTGCTCCAGGTGCACACGCTCTGGTCCGTGCTGCTCTTCGCGTACGGCGTCGCCGGCGTCTCGTTCTGGTACCACCTCGAGCTCTGCTTCCCGGACGCCCATTTCGTACTGGTAAGTCGCCACAATTCCTCCTTGTACTCGTTGTTTGTATGCTGATGGAATCATGTGTGTTGGATGAACCAGGCGATTGCCGGCGCGATGGTCGCGGAAGTGAGCTTCACGTTCACGTTCGGGTTCTGCATTCTGGGCGGCGCACCGCCGACGCTGCACCACCACCAGCGCCAGTATGAAGGCTCTGTCGCGCACGGCCATTATGAAGGCGAAGAAGACGAAGACGCGTCTCATTATGGTACTGCCGATTCTGAACGACAGTCGCTCTTGTCCGGTACATGTTCTGTTGCCAGTGGCTTTCATTGGTTGGATACCCTGGGTGTACATGGCGTGCTTCGTGGCCTGTGGACTCGAGAGTGTGAAAGTGGCACCTGGGCGATGTGGAACACGGACTGACAAACTGTGTGTCTCTGTTTTAACTGTAGACCGTGCGATCCCCAACTCGGACGTGTACGTGCCACACCAGCAGCGCTGGGAGAAGCGGTGCAAGGCACTGTGTTCGTGTGTGCGTTGCTTTACCTGCGGGCTCTTCGGTGGCGCTGGCACGCAGCACGACTCCATGTCGGTCGTCGCTAACGTACTCGCTCGGCTCTTCTACGGTAGTCCGGACCTCGTGATCTCCGACATCGTCGCCGGGTTCATTCTGCTGGCAGCAGTGCAAGCCCACGACGAAGAGCAAGAGGCTGTGAGTCGTCTTCTTGAGGGAGAGGAGAGCTACCACCAGCGCAGTCCTGAAGGCGTCGCCACGCTCCGAGAGCTTCGGCAACGACTGAAGGATGACACGAGCTACGTCGGCAGCAGCAACGCGTCGGCGACGCCGCGATCAGCCTCTGGCACGAGTCGCGAGCCGCCTACATCGAGCGCTAGCCAGCTCGATCAAGGTGACTACGTGTCAATTCCGATGCCGTCTCCAGTCCTTAACTCGCCTGGAAGCGTGGGGTCTCCACCAGCGACCGAGATGCTTCTGCTTCCCGTGGACCCACGTCTCACCGAGCGCGTTGAAGAGCTCGCTCACTTTTCCAAGTACGCTGTAGGCATCTACGGATGGATGCTGTATGTGTGGTCCCATCCTTGGACAGCCACCTTCCGGCTCGCGTTTTCGTGCATGAAGAAGAACCAGCGATACATCCACGGAGACAACATGTTCCACTTGGGCCAGGCGGCTCTGCAGCTCGAGAGCCAGGTGCGAGCGCACGACATCGTGTACGCAAGCTTCAAGAACACTGTGTATCGTCCGGCATTTTGTGTGATCCTGGACCATGAGCGCAAGGAAGTCGTCATCGCGATCCGCGGCACGCTCTCACTCGAGGACTGCCTCACGGATGCGATCGCTTACGGGAAGCCGATGGACGAGCTCGCTGACCGCATTGGCTGCGACGGCCATGGAGAATACGCTCATCAAGGCTTCCTCCACTGTGCCGAGTCGGTGTACCACGAGATCAACCGTCTGGGTCTCCTGCAAATGCTCTTCGAGCCGAACTCGAACGCCTCCATCGCCCTGGACGAGCTGAATGTGTGCGAGCCAGGCGAGTACCGTGAATACGGACTCGTTATCACAGGTCACTCGCTCGGTTCTGCCACGGCTGTGCTGCTCTCGGTCATGCTTCGCCCCAAGTATCCGAACTTGCGCTGCTTTGCCTTCAGTCCTCCGGGCTGCACGGTCTCACCTGGCCTCGCGAGACGATGTGACGAATTCGTGACGTCTGTTGTGGTGGGCCACGATATCGTTGCCCGTGCATCGCTGACGTCGGCTGAAGAGTTACGCGACCAGGTCATTGACCTCATTGGCCGCAGCAAAGTGGGTAAATCGGCGATTCTGCGTCAAGTCGTGGCATGGAAGAAACCACACGAGCTGCTGCACGATGAGTTCATGCACCACCAGCAACACCACGACGAGGAAGGTCGCCGCGCTAACTCAGGGTTCGGTACTCATCTGGCCAACTACCGAACGATGCTGCAGCGTATCCAGGCTTCGGAGCCCATCAACCCGCTCACGATCCCTGGTAAGCTCATCCACTTGAAGCGTAACGAGACCCCTCGTCACGTGGGGTGCTGGGTCTGCTGCCGTCCGGGTAGTGGAGGAATCTGCTGCACTGAGCGCACGGACTACGACTACTCGTGGTCCAGTGCTGACCAGTTCAAGAGCATTCGCATTGCGCGCACGATGCTCGACGACCATTTCCCAGACAAAGTACACCACGTTCTGCAAGACTGCGCGCGGCGGCTGCGGCCCAAGGAGAATGGCTGCATGTACAATACCAACTAGACTTGAGGGGAGATGTAGAGGATGACAATAGAAGACGCTGTATTGCCATTTCTCCAGTGGATGACATCTAGAGGTGCGTGGTGAGTGCGTCAGCTGGAGGCGCGCGACCACACACGACGCATTTCACTTTGTCCACGAGGTTGACTTTGGAGCAGATTGAACAAGCCCACGAGCCCGCAGGTAGGACTGGAGTAGAAGCCGGCGTGAGTGCTGGTGAGGTCGAGTAACTCACGACAGGAGCCGGAGTTGGGGTTGCATACAGCGGAGTTGGAGCTGGAGCCGGCGTATGCAGTGTCGCTGCTGGAGGCATCGGTGGAGGTTGCACGCTGACATCAGAGGCACTTGTGCGGGATGGAAAGAGGCTGTTCGAGCCATCGTTATGTGTGCCGCCTCTGACAACCTGGAGCTCGAGCTCGAGCTCGCGAACTCTCAACAACGCTGCTGCCATGGAATCAGCCAAGTCTTGATGGACGCCACGAGGCGTTGACTTCACGGCACCCCACGTGGGTGGGCAATTGTTTCCGACAGGGACAGTCTCAAATGTCGATCCACGGAAGTAGTAGTCAGTCCATAGCGTCACGTTTCGCAGCAGTGTTGTGGCGGGTGGGATCAGAGTCTTCTCACTCTGCTCACGATAGAACGGGTTCGCATACTGGTTGCGATTGCCGAGTACATGGGCCCACAGCGAAGGAGTTCGCGTGGATAGTCCCCACGTCGTGCGTTCACGATCGCAGTTGCCGAGGAATGTGCCGTATCGACCGGAAAACGTTGCGTCGGCGATCGTTTCCAGAAGTGCAGTGTTGAACTCGAAGTACGTCGGATACTGACGCCAAATCTGCCACACGCAGTCCAAAAATTGCAAGAACACTGGCGACTGCTCTTCGTCTTCGCTCTTGCCAGGGCCTACACGGTCGTGGAACTTGTGCCCGGGCAGAATCCACTCCTTCTCGATGACTTGCATGAAGCCTTCCAGTGTTCGGTAATGGCGATCCAAAAACATTTGAGAAAGCGCACACAGTTGACCCGTACGATCCCAGCCATCGCTGCAGTGGACGAGGACAGTCGTTTGCTGGTTTTCAACGGCGTCCGCAACGCGTACCGCCGCCGAGAGCACCAGACGCACATGCTGGAGCCACTTGGTCTCTTCGATACGAGACAACCACGAGAAGTCAACGTCAGGGTTCGGCGACCCCACCAGCGTGCGCACGCCTTCAATACTTTCACGCATGGCGTGGATGTTTGCGATGTTCAGGAAGCTCACACGCGCGTGCTGCGAGTTGGAGCTTTCCGTTCCTCCCCCCGTGAGGTTGTTCACACGTGCATTCAATTCCGGTCGGCAGTCCGCGATCCAGACCTTTGGCTGGTTGCGGTTGGACATGGCAATGCGAGCCAGATAGCGGTCGTCAGCAGCGTTCTGAGCGTTGAAAATGCCTCGCTTTGGCTGTGCACAGCGCCAGATCGACGCTGTGTTGCGCGAGTGGACGAAGCAGCAAATGGGCAGACGGCCCTTCGACCGAAACTCAGCCACGTTGATGATCTCGGCGTCACTCATGGTCGCAGGCACGACGATCTGCTGCGGGTACGTCGCACAGATCGCGTAGTTCTTGTTGATGTCGGTCACGCGGTAGCCACTGTTGCCATTGCTGCTGCGAAGATCCACGCCCATACGCTGGTAGTCGCGCTGGAGATCGAAAATGCGGTGCCCCTGCAGATCAAGCTCTTCATCGTGACGAGTTTTGGACGGGTTGCCAGCAAACGCGAAGAGACTCAGCGGCGAATCCACGAAGACGTGGCGGTTCAGCGTCATCATGAGCGTGTTGATATCGCCCTGCAGTGTCCACGAGCGCAAATCTTTGAACTTGACCACAAGCTGCGTGGGTGCATCGTACTTGGAGCGAGAGGAGCTCGAGGCCTGCGGATACGACAGCTTGGCCACACAGCCTCGAGGGATGCCTTCAATTGCATCATCAAGCAGTCGATGGAAGTGGCCTGGAGACCGCAGCGCGGCAGTCAGCGGCTCAAAGCGGAGGCGGAAGTTGGTGATGAAAAGCGACCCAGGAAGCGTAGGAAGTCCCAGTGGCGGCGGGAACATGAACGAAGCGTTGACCGCCGATAGCAGAGCCTCACCAGGCAGCATCCACGTGTGCTGCGACGACGATTTCGACGCGGAAGAAGACGACGATGATGTCGACGGCGCATACCCAGTCCCTGTCGGTGCAGAGGCGTTCAAGACCGACGCGATCAGAGGGCTCTGCATGATCGAGTAGCTGCTCTGCTGTGGCGCTGACGACCCAAACAGCGTGGGCTGAGACGCAGCAAGCCCACTCGAGTGCGTGGTAGGCGTAACTCTCGCTGGTGTGGCTCTAGTGGCGCCATTAGAGGAGGAAGAAGCCGAGGAAGAGGAGGAGGAGGACGTGGATGTTGAACTGGCCGCTGGCTTGGGCGCTAGCGCCATGACGCGCGCGATCCGCGCGTGGTGCGCGCAGTGGCCGGCGGCGTCGGTCGCCACGGACGAGCAGCGCGCGCCCGTGTGCGTGACGGCGATGCACACGCCGTCAGAGCTCATGACGCGTCGAGATCTCCGTGTGGATGCTTGGTGATGAATGAGAAGGGGGACAGTGGCGTTGAGGTCAACGACACTGAAATGGGGAATTACAAATATAAACATACTATTAAGGTATTTAACTATATTTAGAGAGTCTATATACGTTATTTAGCAGAAGTAAGGTGAGACGAAAGATGTTCGAAAATGCGCCGCTCGATGCGGATCCGCGCACTGCCGGCGGCCGTCGAGGTGAAGCTGGAGAACGCGGTGCGTGGTGTTGGTAATGTGGGATCCGTAGGAACCAAGAAGGTGAAGGCGGCTGGCAAGCGCGAGTTCTCAAAGCTGGCTGCAGCGAACCCTGTGGACGCCGTGGTGGTGAAGGAGGAGCTGGTCAGCAAGAAGATCAAGATCGAATTCGGTGCTGTGAATGGCGCTGTTGGTGGTGATACGGTGAAGAAAGAAGGCGCACAGGTTGTCAAGCAGGAAGCACTCTCAAGTGATGCTGGCGGTAGTTCAGAGTGGCGTGATCTCTGCTCAGTAGTCGAGCTGTCCTGTGTCGTGACGCTGACGTCGGGCCAAGTCTTCACCTGGAAGCGCCATGCGGACAACGATTCGTGGGTCGGTGTCATCCGAGAGCACGTCTACAGGCTACGCGAGCAAGATCAGCGAGTGCAGTACCAGCTCCTGCACCCTCCAAACCGTAAGCTATGCTCTGTGCGTCGGTGCCTTCACACTTCACTGACTCATGATGTGGCGAACAAAGTTGCCAGCGACCAAGCACACGCCGTACTGCACGACTACTTTCGACTAGAGGTGCGTTCGAATCAGTTTGGACACAACGCTATATCCTCAGGATGCATCGTATCTGATGTGGCGTCTTCTTGGAAACAGGTCGAAGCTGCTCCACTGTACGAGCTGTGGAGCGAGAAAGACGATAACATGTCGAAGATCATCCGAAGTCTGCCTGGTCTGCGCATCATCCGCCAAGATCCAGTCGAGTGCTTGTTTGCATTCATCTGCTCCTCCAACAACAACATCCAGCGCATCACGCAGATGATCGTGAAACTCAAGGCAGCCTACGGAGAGCTACTGCTCAAGGATCCGATCTCAAACGATGAGTTGTACGCGTTTCCTACTGTCGAAGCCATGGCGACCATCGCAGAGGAGCAAAAGCTGCGGGACATGGGCTTTGGATACCGTGCACCATTCATCATCAAGTCAAGTCAGCTCTTGCGCCAGCTTGGCGGCCGTGACTACCTACTGCAGCTGCGTGAGCCATCAGCAACAGGCAACGTCGGCGAGTACGCTGAGAAGCTCATGGCTTTTGCAGGAGTGGGCCGCAAGGTTGCGGACTGTATCGGCTTGTTCTCACTCGACCAACTGCATGCGATTCCAGTGGACACCCACGTGTGGCAGATCGCCTGTCGTGAGTTTGATCCGACGCTCAAGAGCAAGAAGAGCCTCACGCCAACAATCTACAAGGCTGTCGGTGACCACTTCAGATCCCGCTTCTCACCCCTTGCTGGCTGGGCCCACAGCGTCCTTTTCACGGGAGACCTCACAAGTTTCCAGACCCACCTGCCTGAAGCCATCCAGAAGAAGACCGGATCCAAGAAAGCAGGCGAGCCCAAGAAGCCAAAGGTCTCGAACAAGGAGAAAGCCAAGAAAGAAGGCAAAGGAACGAAGACGGAAGACAAGAAGCAGGCCGCTGACACGAAGACCAGTGCGTCTCCGAAACGAAAACGGAAAGACCAGTGACGCTGCTGGTCATTGTCCTCCGCTCGTCTCGGTATTGGAGGGAGCCACGTGATCCATTGGACGGATCGTAATACCGGTACGTCAGCATCTCCGCAAATGGTTGGTGGTGCGTGGAGACGCACACAAGCCTCCGCCACAGAGCGGATGATGTCATGTGAAGACCAACCTGGTCGTGACGTTAGCGGAGACTTGAGCTGGTCGGTGGCGTGGACTAATCGTCAGAGTGAGCGTCACTAGTGCCACTACCTGAATGTTCCGATGCCGAGGTTTTTCGAAGGTTTCAAGGTTATTTCCACTCATCTACAGTCGTGAAATCAATTGGCTCCGTTTCCAGTTGGTGGCTGCAGTGGTGTCCGACGCAACCTGAAGTTGATCTCTTCGACAGGCAGCTCAAACACCACAAGCACGTCATTGCGCAACGAACTACTCACACGCAAGTTGCACTCGACGCCGACGGACGGACGCCGCGATGGAGCTCACAGTGTTCTTCTCGGTCACCATGGGCATCGCCAGCCTCCTCCTGGCCACGCTCGGCTCGTGTAAGTGGCTCCAACGGTACAGTAGGATTCGGCTGGGAATCCGTCCTGATGGATCTTTTGCATGCAGTGTGTCTAGGAGGAGTGGAAGATCTATGCGTTCTCGATCGCTCCAGCAACATTGTCATGGCGATCATCGGCTATGCAACTGTCATCCCGTTGGCGTTTTGCCTGTATTCTGCTTGGTCGGACTACCGCTCGCAGAAGACTGAAGAAACCACCCACCTCCTGTGGGTGATCTCACAAATGGACCGACCTCCCTACTCCTCCGTGGTAGAGACTGACGTGCGCATTGATTTGTCTAGGGAGAGCGCTATCGCGCATCCGGAAGAGAAGCCGTCGCGCATCCGAATGTACCTCTATGTCAGCCACTTCCTTTCAGCCTGGGTACGAATGATTGGACTCATGTTCGGAAGAGAATCTTTGGCATCTGACGACCGCTTCCTATTTTCGTCAGGGCGATCGCATGTGGCAGTTTGCGATTCCGATCCTGTTCATCGAAGTCTTTGTGGATACACTTCTTCCCAGTGCTACATTCTCGCTCGTCATGTACACTGCCTGCATCTTCACGATCCCGTCGGTCGGCCGCTACTTGGATCGCACGAACCGCTGGACTGTCATGAAGTATTCCATCGTGCTGGAAAATCTCATGATTGTGATCAGCTCGGTTGCGCTTGGCGCGATCTTGTTAGTCACGAACGCCGACGGTATCCACAAACCGACCTGGACGCCCAAGCTCGTTGGTCTCTTTAGTGTGACACTCGTCTGCGGTGGTCTTGGCCAGATCCTGAACGATGCGCAGACGCTTGCTGTCGAGAAGGACTGGGTGGTCGTACTCGCCGGAAATGACTCGGCAGATCTCGCGTCGCTCAACACCACGATGCGTCGTCTCGATCTGAGCTGCAAGATCCTCGCACCCATGGCCTTCGGTCTCATCATGGACTTTGCCGGCACGGATCCGACCACGCGCGCGATGATCGGTACTGCCACTGTGGGCTTGTGGAACCTCATCTCGATGCCTCTCGAGTACGTCATGACCAAGGACATTTACGATTTGAACCCGGAGCTTGCCGTCAAGTCGAGCGACAATGAAGACGAAGACGAAGATGCGGCCAGTGCCCACGATGCCAAGACGACGACCAGCGTTGTCGCCACCATGCGTCAATATGTGCGGATGTGGCGCAACTACGCAAAGCACCCAGTCTTCCTTCTCAGCTTCGCGTTCTGCAGCTTGTACATGACCATTCTGGACGGTGGTGCGTTGAACACCGCCTACCTCAAGTGGCGTGGCATCCCGGACTCGATCCTCGGCTCGAGCCGTGGTGCTGGTGCCGTTTTTGGCCTTATTGGCACGTTTGTCTTCCCCAACATCCGTGCGTGGCTGGGTCGCGTGGAGCGTGTCGCGGTCGTTAGCGTGTGGTTGTTTTGGCTCAGCCTTGTGCCCGTGGCTGTGGCATTCGTGATGACGGGCGAGTCCCAGATCTCGGACTACGTGATGCTGGGCTGCATGGTCGTCTCGCGTATCTGGCTCTGGAGCACGGACTTGGCCGAGACCCAGATCATGCAGGAGTGGATCGAGCCGAGCCGCCGCGGCTCCATCAACTCGATGCAGACGGCTACGTACCAGTTCTTCTACATCCTGATCCAGTTCATGGGCATCGTGTTCCACGACCCTCGCCAGTTCCAGGCGCTGGTCTGGTACTCGCTCGCGACCGTGCTAGGATCGGCCATCGGCTTCTCCGTGTGGGACCTCAAGTACGGCCGCAACCGAGACCACTACGTACGCAGTCATCCACCAACGAAGCGAAACTGAGAGGCGGCGACAGGCCTGTAGCTTCAACATTATCCACCACATTTTCATCCTATCCGTGCCTTCTCGTTGCAATCCACATAGTGTACGTATCCAGTGTACGTATCCTCCCACGGACGATGCACGAGAGACCGTCATCTTCGTGATGACATTGAGCCTCGTGATGAGGCGGGTGCCTCATGGGCTGACGCATGGACCGCAGCGTCACGCACCAGACGACTGACATCTTCATGAGTGTACCTACACGTGTGAAGAGCCCAGCGTCATGTGGTTATTGATCTCTTGGTCCAAGATGATGTCCTTTACTCCAGCAGATCCGAGTTGAGCCTTCCGGGGACACAATTGCCGACTTGGTTTCAGACTCAGATAAACTGACGCTGACTGAGTCTAACCGTGCAGGAAAGGCGGGGAGAGACACCACCTAACCCTACGCCTACACCTAGTAACTGTAAAATGATGGCGTGTAAAATAATGTTTTATGAAATTTCAGAGCCGGGTTTCAGAGCTTTGGATCATTTTCTCGAGGAGATGCATATCATGTATGTGTTTTCACAGAAGTCTTCAGCACGCGTCCCCCATTCCCTCATGCTTCTTTTGTGTCCCATTCAAACCACAACGAGACAGCAACCGCATCACGCTCGCTCCATAACAAACAGCCGGTGCGGGAATGAGCACCCAGCAAAGGCGAGGCTTGTAGCAAAGCAGCCCGACACCAGCTGGGCTCTTCAGTTCTTGGCACCTGCACTGGCCTCAGCGACGCGCTGGTCTAACTGACCGGCCAGGCCGTTGACTGGGGAGCCTGCGGATTCTCGGCCCATTTCCGAAATCCACGACTTCCCCCTTGCCTTTGTGCGTGGGTGTTGCGTACATACACGTCGATCGACTTTAGTCTCCAGTTCGGTAGCTTGCCTCTCATCAAGGAACCGCGTCAAAACGGTCTGCGAGAGTAGCTCGATATTGAACAGCTACAGTCCTCGTGCGTCTAAACCTCCTTCGACCCAGAAAAAGAGAACAAGACCAAGAAGCGCCAATATGGTCAAAGTGCGAGCCTTCGTGCAGCTCATAACCGTCGCGGCGGCGCTCTGTGTGGCGACGGCGACGGCGTCGGATGTGCGTCTGCTGCAGTCGACGGACGCGTCCACGGCGAGCGAGTCCGAGGCGCCGATCACGCGAGCCCCGGACACGACGACGACGACGGCGCCGCCAGCGACTGAGGCCCCTGCGACGACTGCGCCCGTGGAATCGCCACCGCCAGTGATCGACGTCTCGATCTTGACGACTCCAGAGCCCACGACAGTGGAGCCGACACCAGAGCCGACTACGGTCGCGCCTACGCCGGAGCCAACGACGGAAGCGCCAGTGACCGTCGCGCCAACGGAAGCCCCAGTGACCGTCGCTCCAACTGAAGCGCCGGTGACGGTGGCCCCTACGGAGGCGCCGACGGACGCTCCGACGGAAGCCCCGATCACGATCCTCCCCATCACCATTCCTCCAATCACGTTGGTCCCCGTTCCAGAGCCCACGACCGCTGCTCCGGAGCCTGTTCCAGAGCCCACGACTCCAGCTCCTGTGCCAGTTCCAGAGCCCACGACCCCAGCTCCTGTGCCAGTTCCAGAGCCGACGACCCCTGCTCCTGGACCAGTTCCGGATCCTACCACTCCCGCACCTACGTCAGCGGTGCCTGTTCCGGACCCGACCACGCCTGCGCCGCCGACCCCAACGTCAGCGGTGCCTGTGCCTGATCCTACCACGCCTGCGCCGACGGGCACGCCAAAGCCTACTACGGAGGCCCCTCCACTGGTCGAAGTGCCTGTGGCCACCGAGATCCCGGATACACCAGCCCCGACAGCCACCAAGAAGGGTGAAGATACGAAGGATACGGAGGACGACAATACCCAAGCAAACTTGAAGGATGTCATTGTCGCGAGCACGAACGACACAGCATCCGACGCGATGGACGCACCCAAGGTGAACCCTTTCGAGATCCGTGAGATCAACACGGATGCCCCAAAGCCAGTGGTTCTTGACATCAAGGATGACGCCACGACCACTGCGGAGCCGAAGCTATACGTTCGCGGTGCGAAGACTGACCCTCCTGCAGTCATGGACTCGACCAGCTCGGGTGCAACTGGAACGGGTAGCTCCACAGCGGCTTCCTCGCCTTCGTCTGCGGCTAATGTCATCGGTGGCAGCCACCGCAACACGGCCACTTCGGCGGAAGCTATCCTGTCGAGCTCAAGCCAGGCATTCCACGACTTCCTACGCTACGCAACGTGTGCTTTCGCTGGTATTTCGGTCGCACTGCTGTTGTTCTTCCACTACGTGTCGCTTGATGCGACGCTGACGTGGACGTCGTCCTTGTGGTCGCCGAACACGTGGGAGTTTATCCTCTACGTTGGATACCTGCAGCAAATGGGAACGGTCTCACAGCTCACGCTCCTCAAGACTCCGTACTTCCTCTGGGACTACACCGACTCGTTTGCCTGGACCAACTTCCTCATCGAGCGCTCCACCAACTCGGACAGTCGTCGTCTGGAAACGATTGTGCTGGGTGGCGTCGTCGCTTACGGCGACCGTATCGGCATCGACGAGACCCAGATTGTGTACCACGCGGTCGTCGGCTTCGCCGTTGTCCTCGCTGTCTTGCTTCTGATCTTCTTGGTGATCGCTGTGTTGGCCAAGCGCAAGGCCGAGCAAGTCCTTGATGACCCAGCCAACATGCATAGCTCCAACCTGAGTGTCCACCGCCTTCGCAGTGCCTCCATCCGAACTCTTGGTCTGTGCGTGCTCATCTGGTACTTCGCTTTGTACCCGCTCAGCGTGTATGCTTCGTTCGAGATCTCGATGGAGGTGCAGGCCAAGGAGACGGTTCCATTGGCCCTGCTTGTGTCGATCCTCTCGATCGGTGTCGTGTGCTTCGGCGTGTTGGCGTGGTGCGGTCGTGTGATCATGCACAAGTCCAAGGATGAGCTGCTCCAGTTCGAGAACATTGCGACGTGGGGGTCGTTGTACGCCGAGTTCTCGTTCCGCAGCCGCATGTTCTTCATTCTCGGAGCGCTCGTGCAGATCGTGACCGGTATCATCGTCGGCACTATGGATGCGGATCCGACCCAGCTCATCATTGTGATGCTGATCGAGGTGCTGTACCTGGTGGCTGTGTTTGTGCTCAGCCCATTCGCTGAGGTGCTCGTGCTTCGTTTCACGTACGCGTTGGGTGTGCTCAAGATCGTGAACTTTGGTCTGTCGTTCGGTTTCCTCAACTCGAACGGCATGTCGGACACCGGTCGTAACGGCGTTGCGAACGCGTACATCGGCATCAACACGATCATCATCATTGCGTGGTTCATCCGCCAGCTCATCGTGTTCAGCACGTACATCCGTGCGTGGGCCGTGCGTAGCTCCTTCGTGGAGGAGCAGTGCCTGGAGGACTCGACGGCCAAGTACGAGACCCGCACGGCCACGGACTCGGATGTCTACGCCAGCGTGGCCACTGCTCGCCACGGCGACTCGGGCCCCGCTTCGGACTCGGACGACTACCACAAGGCGCAGCACAACCTCGGCTACTTGTAATCGTGTCATGTTAAGGAGGTAACGTTAGGATTTTCTCATTATATTATCCCCAGTTTTGAGTGAGAGGAGCTGCCCTGCGAACAGCTCCATGAGACTCGCATTGAGAGGGTTTTTCGGTAGAGTAAGAGAAGTGAGGAATGCGATGGGTGCTGCTTCAGTCGGTGTACTTGATCTCCTCGCGTTCAGCCCTTCCACGCAACGCCAGCGTATCATGGAGCTGATGACCTGCCGGCGAGAGGCTCCATAGAGTCCATGATGGACCCACAGACAGCATTCAATGTCGCGCACCTTTGCATTTCCATCTCCGTTTCCACCATTTTCCATCTCTTATTCCAGTAAGGCTCCACTCATGTTGCCGTTTGCTCTGTCGCTGTCCACGAGGTGGATTTCTACTTCCACTAAAATAGTATATTGAGCTTGAATTCGGAGAGAGTAAGGCCAAAATAGACTGAGATAGCACTTAGTCCAATCGTTTGAACCGGCTCCTCAATCCCTTCAATCTTCCGAGCCAACATCCGGAGCCCAGCTGGATCGACCCGCCTTTGATCCCCACACAATTCGCTCCAAGGAAAACGCCAGCTGTCGCAACGGAATAGCATCGCGCCGTTGTGGTCTATCATGTACGGTAGTGGAATGAGGGAGGAGGACCTAACCGAACTGGACGATAGACTCGTTCAGTTCGATTGATCCGCCCGACCATCAGCCAGACAATATGCACGCGCCGACGCGATGGAGACGTCTGCTGCTGCTTGCGCTGGCGCTCACGAGCGTGGCGGTGGCCGTGGATGGAGACGTCTCGGTGGATGCCGTCGGCATGCCGGCGCTGGGCAGCGGAGAGCGCTTCCGAGCGCTGCAGGAGGCGTCGGCGGCCTCGGATAGTAGTGCCGGCGACGCGGACGGCAAGACGGAGAAGCCGACAACGACGCCCAAGCTCAGCACGGTGAAGCCGACGGAGAGGCCGACGGAGAGGCCACAGCCGACGACAGTCAAGCCCACGGAGACCCCGCAGCCGACAACAGAGAAGCCGCGTGAGATCCCGCAGCCGACGACAGTCAAGCCCACAGAATCACCAGCGCCGACGACCGTGAATCCGACGGAGACCCCGCAGCCTACGACGAAGAAGCCGACGGAAACACCAGCGCCTACGATAGCCAAGTCTACGGAAACGCCAGCGCCTACGACCGTGAAGCCGACGGAAACACCAGTGCCAACGACCGTGAAGCCGCGTGAAACTGCGGGGCCAACGACACCGAAGCCCAGCGCAACACCAGAGCCGACGACTGTGAAGCCAACGACGACGCCAGAGCCGAAGACAGAGAAGCCGACGGAGACACCTGCTCCAACGACGGTGAAGCCGACGGAGAAGCCAACAGAGAAACCTACGGAGGAGCCGACGGAGACGCCTACTGAGAAGCCTACGGAGAAGCCGACTGAGAAGCCGACTGAGAAGCCAACAGAGAAGCCTACGGAGGAGCCTACAGAGACCCCAAAGCCTACCACAGTTGGCCCTACGTCAACAACTGCAGCTCCGGTACCGACAACAGCTAAGCCAACGGAGAAGCCTATAGAGTCACCAACCGAAGCACCAGAGCCGACAACTACGACACCAACAACGCGTCCAACGTCAACGCCGACGCCCCAGCCGCAGCTGCAGCCGGCGACAAACAAGCCAGAAGATGAGGTGACAGAGGTACCAACGTCAGCTCCAACTGAAAAGCCAATTGATGTCCCAGCGCGAACAACACGTGCACCATCAACGGAAAACCCAACAGAGGCACCGACGGAGAAGCCAACTGAGGCACCGGCGGAGAAACCAACGGAGACACCCACGTCTACGCCAAATGTACCTTCATCAACCCGTGAACCAACCACGTCGCCTCCTCCACCGGTGACTGTAGCACCAAGCCCAGTTGTTCCAGCTCTTCAGCCGACGACTTCCCCAAGTAGTGCGCCGACTCCAACTCCGGATGTTGATGCCGATAGTCCTTCGCCAGCGACCCGCGCTCCAGAACCATCGAGAACGACTGCAGCCCCAGAGACGGTTACACCGTCACCAGCGACGACTGCACCGCGTGCGACGACTGTGTCGCCTTCGTCTTCGACTGATGGATCGGATGGTGACGCTCCTGGTAGACGGACACCAGCACCAATAGAGCCAACGCAGACCCCGACAGCGACTACGACTCCAGTTGCGACGACAAAGACCCCTGATGTGACGACAAAGGCCCCGGAAGCTGTGACCTCCACGCCAGAGACGACTACTCCTGTCCCTACGACGGCTCCGGATGCGACGACAAGGACACCTGCTGCAACAACAACGGCCCCAGAGGCAGCGAACACGACTCCAGCGACATCAACTCCAGTTTCGACTACGAAGACGCCTGAGGTGACTACGAAGGCACCCGAAGCGGTCACCACACCACCAGCAACAGCAAGTCCTGCTCCGGTTCCAACTCCAAAAGATGATGATGGCTCGCCATCGCCCCCACCTGCGTCTCTGACACCTGTTACGACGGTGCCTGAGATTTCTACCAAGACACCCGATGCGACAACAAAGGCTCCTGGAGCTGCTACGACAGCGCCAACGGTCACAACGGCAACTCCATCAGCAACGACGAAAACGCCGGTTACGACTCCAGCTCCAGCGATCGCGACTCCCGCGCCTGTGCCAACACCAACGAGTGATGAAGACTCTCCGTCGCCTCCACCCGCGACATTGGCTCCTGCGGCAGTCGTTCCCACCACAGCTGCCCCTACTACGGTCGCTCCGTCAGCGAACTCGACAACACCGGCCACAAGTGCTCCTGGCGCGACTACGAAGGCACCGGTGTCTGCTCCTGTGACAGCAGCGCCATCCCCATCCCCTACGCCAGCCGATGATCCAGATTCTCCGTCGCCACCGCCAGCTTCCCTTGCTCCAGTGACCGTGCCGCCAAAACCAGCGACTGCCGCCCCGGCGCCCAGCTCGGCTCCATCCCCTGGCAACAGTACTGTTCCAGCTGGCTCACCGACGTCAAAGCCTGCAGCTTCCACAACGTCACCAACGCCTGCACCAGTCTCGACGCCGACTCCAACCGACGCCGAGGACGTGTCTCCAGAGCCGGTGACCCGCGGACCGATTGGTGACACCTCCAAAACCAGTCCGTCGCCAGCCTCAAAGACGCCAGCTCCTGTTTCATTCGACAACAACCTCCCTTCGAACAGCTCGAGCAAAGTCAACGACCGAAAGGATGTTGTTGCGCCAGTGAAGCCGTCCAACGAAACGGACAATGATCAAGCGTTCGCGAAGGACATCATCACGTTCAATACGTCAGCCCCATCGACTGCCCCAGTCGACAAGTTTTCTGTCCCTCTGACGACGAAGCCAAACACGCAGACGAAGGTCTTGGATGTTGCAGAAGATACAGTCAAGACGGAGAAGCCTGAGAGATACGTGCGTGGTAAGGTGAACATCGAGGCCGTTGAGGCCGGAGCTGACTCGTCGTCATCCAAGAAGGGCGTTGCGACGGATACGAACAACGATGGAGTCACAGACACCTACGAGACCCAGAATATCATTGGCGGGCGCAGTCGATCTGATCCAGTCAACGCCAATCAAATGTCAGCGACGAGTGCAGACGTCCACGACATGATCCGATATTCCGGATGTGCGTTTGCTGGCATTTCGGTGGCGCTGCTGCTCTTCTTCCAGTTCATTGCGCTCGACCCTACGTGGACGTCGGTCTGGAGTAGCAACCCGATGTGGTCGCCCAACACGTGGGAGTTCCTGGTGTTTGTCGGATATCTGCAGCAAATGGGCTCGATCTCGCAGCTCTCGCTTCTGAAGGCACCGTACTTCCTCTGGGACTTCACGGACGCTTACTCGTGGACCAACTTCCTCATTCAAAGCGGTTGGACTTCGTCGGGCAGCACAGCCAGTGACGGGGATGGCGTCAATGAAAACTCGGGTCGCCGCCTCACGACGATTCTGATCGGTGGCGTTGTCGCGTACGCTGATCGCCTCGGAATCCAAGAGCAGTCGATTCTCATCGCCAGCGTCGTCGGTCTTTCGATCCTCGCGGCACTGGTGGTGATCGCGTTCGTGGTCTCGACTTACCTAGCGAAGCGATCGGCCGAGCGATACGACACCCGGGACACCAACGCAATGGTGGAGCAGTCCTCGCGTGTGCAGCTCATGCGAAACCGCTCGGCTCGAATCCTCGGCCTCGGGTTCCTTTTGTGGTACACCGCGCTGTTCCCATTGAGCACGTTTTCATCGTTCGAGATCTCGATGGAGATCCAATCCGATCAGATCAGCCCTGGACCACTGATGCTGTCGATCATCTCGCTGCTGTTCGTGTGCTGCGCGGGCCTCGCAATCTGTGTCCGTGCGGCATGGCTGAAGGAAGACGCTGAGCTTAAGGACGCCAACACGCGTGCTGTCTGGAGCGCATTTTGTGGTCACACTCACTACACGATGCGTCTCTTCTTCTTCTTCGGCGCGTTGGTCCAGATCGTCTCGGGAGTCATCGTGGGCACCACGGATGCTGAGCCTGGACAGCTTCTCGGCGTGTTGGCCACTCAGATCGTGTACCTTGGTGTCGTGTTCGTCCTCGATCCGTTCTCGTCTTCGCTCGCCAAGTGGCTGACGTACGCTCTCGGCGTGGTCAAGATTACCAACATCGGTCTGGCGTTTGCGTTCCTGTACTCGAACAACCACTTGTCTGCCTCCGGCCGCCGGACGTGCGCCGAGGTGTTCATCGGCCTCAACACGGTCATTATCATCTTGTGGTTCATTCGCCACATCGGCATGTTCCTGCTCTACCTGCGTGTGTACGCGACGACGCCGTCGCGCGACAGTGAGCCGTGGGTCTCCCCTGCCCACGGCGGCGTGCCTGCCGACCACTTCATGCCAGCGTATCCTCCGTCGCTCGCCAAGCGTCAGTACGGAACGACCCCGATCGGCGACGACATGCGTGCGACGAAGCACAACATGGCCAACAACCAGTACTCGCGGCCGATGAACCCGCCGGCGCTCGAGTCGCTGCCGAGTGACATGACGTCGGCGGTCATGCAGCGGCGAGGCGTGTCCGTTATCATCTAGATAGTAAGTAGCGTGAGAGAGCAGCCATGCAGAGAATAGATGTGGGCACCAGTAGCCCAGTAGCGTTCATGAACAACGAATGGAATAGTATTTAGTGGCTCCTCTCGACCGAACGCTACGCACTTCAACATCCAAGTCCGGGCGGGTTGTCGAGAGAGACAAAACCCATGGAGAGAGAACCCGTCACTTTGATACAGATTCAGTATGTGAGGAAGGGAAAATGGGTTCAGAGCAGACCCGGGAGGGCTGCCCCGCGGATGACGGGAGGTGAAAAGTTGGCGACAGATTGACACGCGGAAGATGGTGGCGCGATCAAAGGGGAATGGAGCGTCGTGGTGAATGCCTCGATCGATGAAGGGGATCGAGGCTTGGACTGGACTATTGGGTGCCATTCTGAAAGACGCAGTGGAGGTGATGACACAAATGACGCAGTGGGTCAAGACATGGATGCTCTTGGTGCTGATGGCGAGTGCGATTCCACGGGCCATGACGCAGGCGAGCGGAAGCAGTGCGAGTGCTTTGGATGAGACTCCAGGGAGGGTGGATGCAGGGACGATGGAAGAGGGAGTGAATTCGTCGGTGAGCGGATTCGAGGCGTGGAATGGGCTACTGCCAACGCCAACGCCAACGCCCTTGACCATTCTCGCGAGCTCCTCCATGACCGGATCTCCTCTTTCTTCTTCGAGTACACCGAAGCCACTGCCTTCAGTTGAGGTCGCTGGAGATGCTGAGTCCACGGCGACACCGAAGCCGCCGTCAGAGGGGACCATTCAACCGTTGTCAACGAAGACACCGTCGGCGAGTCCCGCCACGACGCCTCCAACTGTGCATCCGTCGCTTTTTCCGCCCATACGACGTTCCAACAGCTCATCCACGGCCACGCCAACGCCAACATCAAAGTCTGCGAGCCCAAGTGCCTCGCAGACTCAGCATCCAAGCGCAAATGCGACGCCAAGGCCGAGTTCGACCCCTGCCAAGTCGACTTCCGCACCAACAAAGACACCGCCAACAGCGCTCAAGACACCAACTCCTGCTCACGAGACGGTGACGCTGAAGACAGCAGCTCCAGCTCCGAAGAAGACTCCTGCATCGACACCGAAGCCGACCGCCACAACCCAGAAGCCTGTTGTTGCCACGCCGGAACCGTCCGCGACAACCAAGATCCCAATGGTGGATGCGATGGACACAATGTTGAGTAAAATAAGCCTTCGACCAACGACTCCAAAGCCCACGACGCCAAACGCCGCGCCAGCATCAGTCCCAAAGAATGCAACGAGTGCTCCCCACCCGACAGCTCCAACCAATAAACCAGTGGCGCCAGCGCCGACTCGAAAGACGCAAACGCCATCGACCAAGACCCCTGCATCGAAAGCTCCGTCTCCGACGCCATCGAGGAAAGTGCCGACTCTGGTCGACAATATCGTCATCAAGACGGATAACAGGTCGACTGGAAGCCGAGACGACACTGCGTTTCCCACGACAGCGCCAGTGGATGCTGGCGTTGGGGTTGTCAGACACACGGATGACGAGACGGCTTCACAGGACAACAAGGTGACGACTATCGTGACCAAGACGAGTGTGATCATCGTCGACAACGCAAGCAGTACCGAGTTCCATCGCTACGGTCGAGGGATCGCGAAAACGAGAAATCCAGCACCAAGGTCGGACAGTTCTACTGGGGAAGATGCTACTCACGACGTGATCACGATCGGCGGCCGCAACCGTACGCGGGTTGTGCCTGGTGCAGACGTTGCGGTCTCAGCGATATCCCGGAGCGCCCATGACGTCATGCGGCTCGGATGCTGCGGCTTCGTGATCGCATCGATGGTGCTGTTGGTGGTCTACCACACGCTGGCGCTGATCTCACCCACGTGGCTGCCAAACCACCGCCAAGGCACGACGAAGGAAGTCTCCTGGCTCGTGCCCAACACGTGGGAGCTGCTCGTTGTGGCATCGTTCTTCCAGCATCTTGGCTCGCTTTCCATGCTCGTGCTGCCTATGGCTCCATACTACGTCGTCGACTTCACAGACGCGTTGTCTTGGACCAACTTCCACATCAGCGGGATGAAAAGCCATGTATCCGAGCGTCGCCTCGACTACGTCATCCTCATGGGCATGGTTGCGTACGCCGACCGTCTCGGTATTGACGAAGGCCATCTACTTGCGTACTCGACTCGATGCTTCTTTGTCGTGGCTGGCGTACTCATTGTGGGCTCCCTCATCACTACGGCCATTAGGCGATGGCCAGTCCAGAGACACAAGCTGTTCATGCAGCCACACACGGACGACGCGACGCTGTGCTCTCTCGGTCTCGCTGTAGCTGTGTGGTCCCTGAGCACATTTCCACTCTCTGCCACGTCATCCCATGAGCTGACCATGGAGCTCGGCTACGCACTCACTGGCGACTTCGTCATTGTGCTGTTCAACGTCTTCGTCGTGATGCTCGGAGGCCTCGCACTCTTTACTTGGACTGTCGGACGAATCAGCGCCAACAGAACGCTTGAGTACTACCACTTCGCAGTGTTTGGCACGCTGTACGCCGATCATCGGCGCGAAACGCGGTACACTTTCGTTGTCTTCACGCTGTTCCAGATATCCACAGGCGCAGTCATCGGTGGCATCCAAGACAATCCGACGCAACTCATCGCGCTACTCGTTCTCCACGGAATCGTGCTGTTCGCACTGACAGCCGTGCGTCCGTATCGCCAGCTCATGGTGAACGTATACGCGTGCGTGCTCATGGGCGTGCGTATCGCCAACTTGATATTTGCGACAGCATTCACGACAACAAGCACCATCGCAACCTCTTCGCGGGGTTTAGTAGCCACCAGCTTCGTCACTCTCAACTTCGTCGTGGTCCTTGCCATCTTCTTCCGCCAGTTTCTCGTGTTTGTCTACGTTTTGCGTCTCTGGTCGACCCAAACTCGGCAGGGTAGCATGCCCAGTCAACGAGGCAGCCTCCAAACCCACGTCCACGTCGAGATGCGATCTGCACGCCTCGGCAGCGAGTTCGATCCCACTCTCCGACGCTTCAGCACACGTCAGTCAATCCCCACGCCGTGTGATTTCGCCGCGTCAGGATCCGTGGAATCGCCAGTTCCCAACCTCGCCAACCGCCCTGAGCCGCTTGCTTTCCGCAATGATGATAGCAGGTAAGCTGCCTGCCAGTCGCGTTGACGTGGAGACACAAGGATCCATTCAAACCAATCAGTTTGTATTCATTTCCATGGTTACGGAGGGACTGGGACAGATAAATAGACGAATGACGCATGCAGACACATGGGTTTTTCCAATCCGCAGGAGCAATCAAGTGTAGCTCACAGTGCACAGGGGCCGATGTGTCGCCGATCGCCGTCAATATCTTGAAAATCTGTGTCTTCACAGTCCTCCGCTTCGCCAGCTTCGTTCTCGTTCTCTTCCTCGTCATCTCCATCCTCGTCGACAAGTGAACAGTCGTCTCCTTCATCGCATTCGCCTTGTTCGACCCACTGGATGTCGTGGTTGCGTAGGTAGTGCATGCAGATTGCCTTGAGCTGAATGGCGTTGCTTTCATTGGCCGCCGCGAGGATATCTCCCACACTATCCACATGAACAGCGTGTTGGAGGACACGCTCACAGTACTGCTTCAAATGGTCGAGCATGAATTGATCTGCGACCACCAAGAGCTCGAGAAGTACGTCGAGATCAAAGCTTGACGAGTAACCGACGTTGGCTGACGTCGTTCTTGCTGGCACCATACTTCTTCGATCCGAGTCTGCGTCTTGTAGCTGTAGATCCACGAGTGAACTTCTCGCGGCATCGTTGCCGTTCGACATCCGCTTGCACACTGCGTCTTCGTCGTACTCTTCGATGGCGTCGTCTACGATCTCCTCTTCTTCATACTCGACACAGTCACCCGAGTACAAGTACTCCAGCATGCGGACAAACACCACATATCGGATATCGGGGATCACGATCTGTGACTGTTGCGACTCGAGGAACCGCCCGGAAAACATGCCGCGGAATCTCTCGCTCAAAAGCGAGAGGATGATCTTGTGTGCGTACACCACTCGCCCTTCGACTAGGAAGGAGATGTCTGAGAACTCGTCGTTGTTCACGAAGTGTCGTAGCGACTGCTGGAGCGTCTGCAAAGGCGATGCAGTGCTGGAGATCATCGCACGTGGAGCTGGATCGGTATCCAACACGAAGAAGTCGTTGAGGTACTCGTTGCCACATGAGCCACCGAAAATAAATAACTTGCGATCTTCCAGCACGGAGCACGTGTGTCCAGCACGGCGACCTGGTCCCATTCCTACGACGACAACCTGGTCGCGGTGCATGTGAGTGTGGGTGTCGTTGGGGTTCGCGTAGCTTGTGGGTTCGTCGTAATACTCGTCGTTGAACGCAGTGCTGTAGCTGTAGCCTCGCACTCCGCCGCTGGCACCACCACTGCCGTAGTCGATGCTGTATCTCTCCTGAGGGCTCAAAGCATAGCCATCGTTCTCTGTTGATTCACTGTACGCTTCGTCTTCATCATCGTCATCTTCCAGGATCGCAGCCGCCATACCGCCCAGCTGCTGCTCGTCCGGCAACGCCGTCACGTCGATCCACCGCGTCTCCCTCGTGTCGTAAATGTGCAGGTCGTTGTAGCATTTCGCTGACGGTCCGGATCCACCGAAGAGAAACACACGCTCACGATGGCGCACGAACGTCATGCCAGCGCGTGGATGTGGCAGCGCAGCGCCGAACGGGTTGCCGCTGTGGACGTTGACGGCCGACCACACCATTGTCCGCGTATTCAGCACGTGGATGTCGTTCAGTCGTCTCTGGCCGTCCCAGCCGCCAAACATCACGATTTGGTCGCCATTCACCAGCGTAGAGCTGTGGTTGGCTCGTGGCACGGGCAGCTTCCCCGTCGCAAAAACACCACGCCACTCCATCGTGTCGACATTGAGCGCGTGGAGATCATTGAGGTACTCGCGTCCATCGCCGCCTCGAAACACCAGAATGCTGCGTAGATGCGCTATATAATCAGCCGTGTGCATGTTGCATGGGCCTGGGGACTTGCCTACGACTGGAGGCTGCTGCCAAGACATGGTCGCGAGTTCGAGAAAGTGCATATCATCGGCTGCGAGCGGCCCGCTGCCCAGCCAGCCGCCGATGATGAAGAGCTTCCCCTCGGCGAGCGTGGCTGTGTGGCCGTTGCGTCCTGCGGGCGGCGTGCCTTTCACGAGAGGCGCCTTGAGCTGCGTCCATGTGGCGCCGTCGCTGTTGAACACGTAGAGGGAGTTGTGGTTGCGGCGGCCGTCATAGCCGCCGAACACGAGCAGCTCCGTGCGTGAGATGGGCGTGGCCGTGTGGTTCTTGATGGTGGGCACGGTGCCCTGCACGTGCACGGCGTCCCAGCGCATGTGGTGCATGGCGACGGGGCTAGCAGACACGCACGGAAGGCCCGCGTCACGCCGATGTGGGCGATGATGTCTTTCTTAGCTTTTGGCTTCCGAGCAGCTACACAAAAACCGCGGAAGCCAAGGTTACGAATCATGCGGAAGTAGACTCAGCAGGAAGATAAAATACGGAAATCAACAACTATAGAGTAGATGACTACTGAAATAGACAGGTTGGAGTAGAAGGCGGGAGTGTATTGAGGGGTATTGAAGTTCAGACCAGAAGCAATATGGGTACACTCGAAGTGGTCCCACACTGAGAGGAGTGAAAGTATCTCCACGTTACGGGGAATACAGCAACTTATCGACGGACTAGGATACGATCACGACTTGATACAGATGCGGCACATAGATCTCTATAGCTGGGCGAGGCGAGCGGTGCGGCGTGGTGCATTGCTGTCTATAGAGTCGCCGTATTCGCTGCCCAGGCGGTCATTGTACGGCGACATGATGGTCACGTACACGCCCGAGCCGCCGAGGATGGGGTTGATGCTGGCATCACGGTCGCCCTTGACAGACTCCCGGTGTGGGTACGGGGTTGTGGGCCTCTCCCGATAGGCAGAGCGCTCAGCGACCAAACGAATGAACGTGGCGAGGATCACAAGGAGCCGCAACAGCCACAGCATCAGCACGATCACGTTGATCCCGAGGATCGCATTGCCGGCTCGCTCCCGACCAGCAAGCGACACGTTCTTGTCCGTGACGAAGGCAAACGCGATGCTGAAGTTGACGATCTTGAGCACACAGACACACACGGTGAAGTATAGAGGAGTCTGGCTCGTGAACGGAGAGCACAGCAGGACCGTCAGAAGGTATCCGACGACAATGACGATCGCGACGGTGAGCTGCGTGGCTTCGTCCTTTACAGCTCCGACGCAAACACCGAGAGCGATCTGAGCGAGAGCTGTGACAACGAAGAACCAGCGGAAATCATGAGTCACGTCGGCGTAAAGCGCGCCGTAGACCTTGAGTCTGTTGATGCTCATGAGCTGTTCGTCAGACTTGGCGTGGATAATAAAGCCGAGACCAACAAGCACGATACCACAGAAGACCACCAACAGCGTCACCGCCAACGTGAGGTTGGAGGAAATGACGGCGAGCTCAAACGTGGAGAGGGCCGTGAACGGGTACAACACCAGGAACCAGAGGATGACCAGGAATCCCACCACCCACAGCATGCCACGGCGCTTCGCGGGCATCATCGAAGTAGCGGGAACGGAAGAACTCTCGATGTCGAACTTGTCTTCACGCTCTCTCTTGCCGCACATCATCAAAGCCACGACCACGACAAATAGGAAGCCAACCACGACCGCAGCCGCGATCACAGCGTTCACGAGTAGATCTGATGCGGAGATGTCGATACGCTCAGCATATGCTTCAACTCCCTTCAAGGCGTCACCTGTTGCAAGCCGACGCTCCGACGTGGCCACAACAGAGCCGACGATGTTGTTGCGCTGGATGAGGAAGTTGCTCCATGACAAGGCGTCTGTGAACTGAGTCAGGAACGCTGGTGTCTGGAGCATTTCAAAATGCGACAGGGACGCGATCTGCTGCACGTAGCACACGTAGAGAAGCAGCTCCCAGCCGTTAGCACTCAGCCACTCGTGAGGCCAATCGAGCCACGGCGAGTCAAACGCGAACACGTGGAACATCGCCAGTAGAGCGACGGAGACGGCGGCGAGCGTCACGCCCACGTAGACGGCGACGTCGTGGAACATTGAGTTCTTCTGGCGTGTGCGAGCGGTCGCAGTTGGTGTTCGCCTCCCGCTTTCTCCAGTGCTGCCACTACCTCCGCCAAAGGGAGAAGGAATTGGTGTCGGAATTACGATAGGAATTGACGATGATGACGACGAGGAGGACGACATGGTGGGATCTTCACTTCCACTTGATGAAGATTCTTCGTCGGCCATGCTTCCGTCCGAGGAGAATGGCTCATCAGCATCACCACCGACCGTTGTGGTTGTCGTAGGTAGCGGTGACGGCGCCTGGCCGTTTGGGCCTCGTGTGACTGGTACCGGTGAGGGATCATCGATCTGCCTATCAGCCGGAGACGATGACCACGACTGAGTAGGAGCTGTTGTCCGCGCTGTGCCTGGGCCAGTGCTCGGTGGGCTTGGAGGCTGAGCTGCCGGTTGAGATGATGATGGCGCAGCCGTCGGCGGAGTCGGTGAGTCTGGCACAATAGAAGGCGGAGGCAACGTAGACGGCACCGCTGTAGTCGGCGGTGGCGTCGTCATGATTGGTGGCTCTGCAATCGATGGTGACGTGGTTGTTGCTGGCGACGTGGGTGGCGCTGTTGTGGTCGGTGGCATTGGCACTGTCGTGATAGGCGGCACGATGGTTGTGTCCACTGGCGGCGCTGTCGTATTCGCTGTCGCGTTCGGCTCGAGGGCCACCGTTGGGGGTGGAGTCGTTGGCATATTCCCCCGAATCACCAGTAGTTCTTCCAGCCATCGTGGCGCCGACTCGACCTGAGTCGTCGTGGCCGAGGACGTGGCTGCCAGAAGTGCTAACAGCGCCACAGCAAGCGCACATCGTGGAGACCTTCGCATCTCGCGACTGATGAAGACACTCCACACACCCTGTGATTTGTGAAATGGCGGGGACCTCGCAGTCTGGTGGATCGCTGACACTGGTTTGGTCGATGCCGTCCTCAGTAGAAGAGACTGCAACTCGTCAGTCGAATACCAGCGTCTCTTCTCCTTGTAGATTGTTAACGAGGCTGCCAACGGTCTCCTCTATTCTTCTCAATCTGCAATGGACACTGGCTTAATAGCTATCCAGTGGCGATGACTGTAGCTGCTCGCCTGGCGTGAGTCTGCATCGGTTCCCTCGTCAAATTCTCGCGCCGTTCTCGACCGCCGGCCCTCTCCGCCATCCGACTCCGACTAGCCCTCGGTCGCGAGTAGCTCACGCTCTTGCTCTCTACAGTTGCGACCCAACCCATTCACAGGTGGCGCTAGGAAGATATCCACCCGGCGGCGGCTCACGCATGTAGAAGCCGCTCCACTCCAGCTGGCGGACGCAACACACCCAGATGGGTTCACAAACACTCTGATAACTGGCGATCTTCTGACACCTCATTAGAGTGACACCATGCCAAAACTAATGAGGTGCACACTAGAATAATCCTGATATGGTGTGGTGTACATTAAAATCTCATGACCGACTGGAAGAAAATCGCGTGGGCAACAAAGCAAGAGCTCCCACGCCGACGCCGAGCGGATCACGCGACGGATTGGCTGCGTGCCTTGGACGGAGCCGCGACGACAGCGAGGACAGTAGCGGACGTTGCCGCTACGCCTATGAAGGCGGCGCTCAACGGCGGCATCTATCTCGTGAAAGCCTACGTGCAGCTACTGCTCTACGTGCCTCGCCTCGTGTGCGTTTGTCCGTCCAGCCATTTGCGTGGGGATATGAGCAGCTACAAATAACACTTTCGCCGTGTTTATATGCGTGTATGTGGATGCGCAGTATCCAGATCAACCTCCAGTACAACCCGTTCTTCATCGTCCTGCGTAAGCTGCTGCAACGCGCGCTGCTGACCATGGAGCCGCTGACACAAGAAGCTCTCGAGAACTCGCCGGCGCGGTCGGCCGCGAGCCCGCCGCCGTCGCCGCAGATCCTGCCAGTGGACTTGGCGGACGCGGCGTTGCCCCCCGACGCTGAAGAAGCCGCGGAAGCCGTGGCCGAGACGCCCGTGGAGAAGGAGCTCATGCGCTGGCTCGAGCCAGGAGAGTACAATGGCGAGCACGTGGCGATTGTGAGCTACCCGCGGTCGGGCAACTCGCTCATGCGCGGGCTGCTGGAGAAGATCACGGGCGTGTTCACTGGCTGTGATACGCGACCGGACCGCACGCTGAGCCAACAGCTCCAGGACTTTGGCATGAAGGGCGAGGTGTGTAGCGACTAGTGATGGAGTGGTTGGCGTGGCTGTGAGTGAGCTGACCATGGTTCTGTCTGATGGATCGTAGGGCATTGTGGACGAGTCAGTGTGGTTCGTGAAGACGCACTTTCCGGAGCGAGTGGGCTGGAAGCCGTTCAAGATCCAGAAGGCGATCCTCGTGGTGCGCAACCCCTGGGACGCCATCGACTCGTACTTCAACATGACGCTCACCAACTCCCACAACAAGAGTCTCCACGAGAGCCAGTACGAGCGCTTTGCTGACCGCTGGGACGGCATGTTGCGTAACGAGATCGACGTGTGGATGAAGTTCCACCGCTACTGGACCAGCAAGGTCGACATCCCGATCATCGTCGTGCGATACGAAGACCTGCTCGTCCACCGGTGCGAATAGGCTCTATCTCAACTTGGGATCCTTGGACCCGTTTGGCTTACCTTTTTCTTGTGATCTACAGTGCTGAGACGTTGCGGCGAGTGTTTCTGTTCCTCACGGGCCGTCCGTCGATTGAAGGCACTGAGTGGGAAGCCCGCATCAGCAAGGTCATGGACTCGAGTGGAGAAAACTCGGGTCCATACGTGCCTCGCAGTGGCAAGATCGGCGCCTCGTTCAAGCACTACTCAAACGAGCAGTTCAACCACATTCTCAAGGTCGCAAACCTGCCGCTGCGTGGCTTTGGCTACGATCCAGTCACCCAGAACTTCCCGAACGACATCCAGCTGCCGCGACGACAGGTGAAGCCTGGCAAGACGGAAGATGCAGAGCTCGAAGTGCCGATTGACCCAGCACAAGAGATCCGCAAGCGGAATGACCTGTACGGCCGCTTCTCGACGTGGTACCGCAAGACGCTCACGGATCCTGTGATCGCGAACGACGGCACGGAGCTCAACATGGAGGAGGTCCTGGAAGCGAGATATAAGAAGGAGCAGGAAGCTGCGCGAGCCAACGGCAGCAACCACAGCAGAAACGACGAGTAAAAGTCTGATCAGAGCTTGTTTCAAAGGCGAACGTCATTGTGTGTTTTAGTACGTAGTTGTCGTGGAGCTGTGTCTCCAGGGGTGCTAGTCTCACTCAATCTGTGGAGATTGGTCGCAACGCACTCTCGATGCGACTGATCGTGGCACGGAGCTTGGCCTTGAGCGCGTCGTCTGTGCATTCAACTTCTTGGGAGACGTGGTCAACGACAGCATCCAGTCCGTTTGGCGTGTGGATGTGGATCTTGTTGGTCTCGAAATCCAAGTCAACGTCGCCAAACTGGTCCTTGAGCAATCGGTAGATGATGAGCAGGTTCAGCGCCTCCTGGTCGGTTTCACCTAGCTCCTTGGCCGCCTTCTCCAAGTCCGATGGCGTCTCCAACGGCTCCTCTTCGAACTTCTTCAGATCATCGGCCTCCTCAGCATTGCCTTCGGTCTTGACCTTCTCCTTGTCTTCATCTTCCACGGGCTCTGCAACGGCGTGCTCGTGATCCTCGTCGTGGTCGTGTGCGTGGGCATCTCCTTCACTGGGCTTCTTGGAGTGGTCGTGTGGACAAGCAGCCGTTGGGTGGCCACTCAGCTTGAAACCAGCGGGACTCGCCTGCGCATGCATCGCCAACGCGATCATCGAGTCAGCGATCATATCAGCCGTCGGAGTAGATGTCCACTCGAGCAGGATGCGGTCTGGGGGCGTCTTTGTCACCACCACTTGCTCACACACGATCACACGTGACTGCTTTTCAAGATACACGACGTCCTCGTACATTTGGCGAATGAAGTTCAGCAGCACTTCAAACGACTGCACAGGGAACGGCACGTGCTGGCGCTGCGTGATCTTGCCACTGATGAGCTTGGTGTACGTCGACAAGTCTTCCTTGTACATCAAGTGCGTCTGTGAGTCCTGCTCCACCAGCAAGCCGGAAATGACACGGCCTTGCTGAGGCTGCTCGCTGGCAAGCCCACCGATAGCCTTGGCAATCTTTTCGCCCTTGAACTCCAACACGATGTCCTGCATGTTGGCTGGCGTGAATATGTTGGGCTTGTACTGTTTTGGGTCGTGGAACTTCTTGAGCAGCGCTGACTTGAGACGCATCATCTCGTTCTTCTCACCGTGCACAAGGACGATGTTGGGCGGCGTGAGCTTCTCCACGAACCCGCTGGTACCCACGAAATCCGCGTGAGCCGAGAACGAGATGTACTCGACCGTACAGTTCATCGGCAGGATACGGCCATCCAATGCGACGATCTCCGTCGGCTCGGATAGCACCTTCTTGGCGAGCGTGCCTTCCACGACGTAACCAGGAATGATACACGCGTTGCGCTTGTCCGAGCACCAGCGCTCAAAGAGCTGACGCGACACTCCGCTCTGCAGCATACCGGGACTCGCCATGACTACACTCGGCCCTGAGTCGTCGAAATCGTCCAAGCTCTTGAGGTTCGAGATGTGTTCAAACTGAAACGGGTTCGAGATCGCGATCTGCTTGCGGATGCGTTCGTTCATCATGTTGATGTACGTCTGGTACACGCGCAACGCCTTGGCTGCAAGCTTGGAGGCAAAGTAGATCGGGATGTCTTGCAGATCCGGGTGAGCCTGCCAGTGCTCGTCGAGGATGAGCAGCAGCTCCTGGGTACGACCGAGCGCGAAGACAGGGATCAGACAGCGGCCTCCACGGCGCACGACGGCCTCGACTTGGCCCGTGAATCGTCCTTCGCGTTCCACCACCGACTGGTGGACCTGCACACCGTACGTCGACTCGACGATGAGCACGTCGGGCGAACACGCCGGCAGCTCCGCAGCCATCAAGTGTCTGTCGTTTTCCAGCGAGTAGTCGCCTGTGTACAGCACTTTGACGCCGCCAATCTCGATCAGATACATACACGCGCCTAGCACGTGGCCAGCGTTGTACGGCGTGAACTTGATGCCGTTGATGGTCTTTTCCTGGTGGAAATCGATGATCTCGACCTTGGCTACGCAGTTGTTCAGGTCCTTGTCGTCGTAGATCTGATCGTCCACCGAGATGTTGCTCACGCGCAAAAAGTCGCGCAGCATCATCTGCATCACGGCTTTCGTTGGGTGCGTCATGAACACGCGGCCCTTGAAGTCGGTCTTCTCCGTGAAGTGGGGCAGCGCCGCCACGTGGTCGATATGGAAGTGCGTGATCAGCAGCAAGTCGATCTCCTCGGCCTCCACGCCGTCGAAGAACGGCAGGCTGCCGTGGCCCGAGTAGCCCGGGTGCACGCCACAGTCCAGCATGATGGTCTTGCCCTTGAACTTGAGGATGATACACGAGCGCCCGACCTCGTTGCCGGCACCCAGCGGCATGATGCGCATGATGTGGCGCTCATCCGCCTCCTCCTCCGCGAGCTTGCGCTTCGACATGGTGATGCTGTGGGCGATCCGCGTCGAGTTCGTTCTGTTGGCACAGGGTGTCGAAACCCAGTATACGTCACTCGAACGAGGGATGCGTGCTCCCAACGTATACACGCTGAATTAGTACATCATTGAAGTGAGGTAATAGGTACATGTAGTGACGTCGAAGTGCAAGTGGTCGATGGATCGTGGAAACCTTGCAAGGTGCGCACGTCTGGATAGACTCCACCGATATAGTACACAGCCTCTCGATAGACGATGCTCCCGCTTGCGGGTGTAACCACATTCGGTTGGTTTTTCTGCCCGTGAACTTTAGTACTGCCCACCAGTCGGTAGTGTCCTCTCGAGGTTCGAAACCCACCCACACTCTGGATAGACCTCAAACGTCAGCGTGTGCATGTACCCTGATGACATGAGGGGACAGCTGTGGGATTTCGTCACATATGTAAGGTTTCTCTTCAATCGTCTGTGTGGCCTGGGCTGAGCTGAAGACCCTGCTTCCACCATGCAGGGTCTAACCGTAATGCATGGGACGCTGGGGCCCACGGCAGTCTATCTGGCCGCCTCTGAGGGCGACACCAGCACGCCATTAGACGCTGACGCTCACACCCTTCGCCAGAGTGGGGGATGAGTGAGGCCAGGCGACATTTCCGCGACGGAAGCGAAAGGGGACAAACGCGACTCTTCGACAAATCCCCACTATCCCCAGGTTTTCATTACTGCAATAGACTGTACATCAAGGTTGATATCAACATATTTAATACAAATATACCTGATGATAGTGCCCTTGGCCTACTCGTAAAACCTCGTGTTTGAGGTTTTTCACTGCCATACTGATGTGGATTTCTGTTGAAGTTGCTTGGTGGAATTTCTCCCTCTTCTTCTTGACTAGTTGCCAAAGCGCGAAGACGTCACCAAGTGGGGAAATCCAAGGGAAACCAAGGCGACGCTAGGCGTCGTATCGACGAGAGTAGTCTACGTGACACGATGGAGGCGTCCCCAGTGAAGGGCGTGGCCATGCCGAGACGCAAGCGCCCCATGGGTGACTTCGAGGCGCCGCCGCTGGCCGCGTACGCAGCCGAGAGCGCGCTGGACGACAGGGGACTCTTTGAACATGGAGAACACCACCGACGGTCGTCTCTAATGGGGCTTCCGGCGGACTACTTCGCGGTAGACGTCCACAGTGGCGGTGTACAGTCCACCAACATGCTCAAGAGCCGACGACTGGCGAGCGAATTCGGGGAGGATTCCCACAGTGTCCCGCTGGCGTCTCTTAACCACCGCGAAGTACTGGCGCCGCTCATGGCCACGGGGTCTCCGGGGCCGCCGAGTCTCATGAGCGAGCCGATTCAGAAGGCGAACGCGCCGAATCCGTTCCTGCCGCACCAGCCAGCGTCCACGTCGTTCTCCACGTCGCAGCTCGACGGCTACCGCATGGAATCGAATGCAAACAGCGAGCCGATGGAGGGGAAGTCGCGTGTGCTCAAGCCAGTGCCCAAGCGGCATCTCCACGCCACACCGCACAACACGCCGCGCATGCAGCCGCCGACTCTGCCTGGGGTATGTGTTAACGTCAAGGTTTGAGTGGTATCAACCCATATTTGGATTATTGGGACTAAGAATTGCATATATTGTCCACCAGATCTCGCAGTTCCTATCACCAAGCGATCCAGGAAGACCTCCGAACATGATCGCACCTGGCGTGTTCGCATCGCCATTCAACAAGCCGCCACCGTTCATGAACAGCAGCTCGAAGGTGTTTCCAGCGTGGCGTGGCAATGGGTCGTCACCAGCACCCCCCGCGAGCAATGCGGAAAAGACTTCAGCTCCATCCACACCGGCCATCACAGCAAGTGCGGATCCAGGCGTGATGTCTGAAGTGGGCATCGCGTTTGGAGGAGCTGACGATGAGTGCTCGAGTGATGAAGAATTCTCGATGGAAAACGAGATCTCCCTCTCTCAAGACAAGCTCAACAACCTGTCTGTCCATGACATTCCCGACCACTTGCTGGAGGACGACGAGCGCGCAAGCGGAGCAACGGCACCAACTCAGAACGCCCAAGTGTTCATGCAACTATCGCAAGGATTCGTGAGTACGCTCAGCGAGCAGGAAGAACGAGGGCTGAAGGACATCGGTGCATTCATGGTACCTCTCAAGATGAATCCGGACCCGATCGTGTTGGGCCGTGACCACTTCTATCCGATTTTCGGCGACAAGATCAGAGGCTGCGAGACCTTTCATCTCAGTCGAAAGCATTGTGTCTTCCACGTCACGAAAGCGGACTCCAAGTTCTCGTCGAAGCAGTACAAGGTGATCGTCGAAAATACCAGTACGAATGGCCTGGAAGTCAACGGACGGCAGATGAAGAACCTTGAACAGCGTGAGCTGCACATCGGAGACACCGTGACGCTGCTGCGGATACGAAATCATGGGGTACGTGCTCTAGAAGCTATCATCATATTCTGGAGAGAGGCTGACGCACTTTTTTTCTTAGGCTGACATCTCTCTCGCCTACACCTTGATCGTGAAAGCCTCTGGGAGCGAAAAGGCAATGCCGTGGGCATCGCCCCCCAGAAGATCTCCTCGATTTGCCCGCGGTAAGGCGAACGGTCGAGGTGCACCAGTGCGGAAGCCACGGGCTGCCGTGAATCCACATCCATTTGTTCTACCATTTTCCCCGCCTCGGAAAAGGCTCAAGTTCCCCGTCGTCCATGTCGTGAGTGCTGCTCTCATTGTCTTCCGGATATTTCTTCGTATCGCTCACATGATTTTGAAGGACATCCTCATCGCTGATCCATTGATCGCGACTGCTGAATCACCGCCGGATACATCCCGAGGGTACCGTGACGAACTTGCGGCGGCAATGGCTGCACTGTCAACCGTTGACCGTCTGGAGGTATGTTGCTGCGGAGGAACGTGAATATTTGGGTTGATATCTCAACTTATTCCTTCTGCGCAGGTCAACTACGAGTGCGCGACGAAAGATGCGCTTTTTTCGGCCGTCCAGAATCGCAATCGCGTCGTGATCTATGCAGGTCCGTGAGTGTGGGAAACATCGACGAGATGTTGAATACTGACTCAATGTGGCAGGTACGAGTGAATCCAATCGCGTGCTCATTGAAGATCAGGCTGGTATGCCTGCACATATCGACGTCGCTGAACTAGCAAACGTCGCTGGAGATGGTATGCCCACAGGTATTTGATGTC
>JAADVL010000165.1:0-49153 GCA_023334995.1 Pythium sukuiense
CCTGCCGCGTGGTGCGTGAGCAGATCGCTCTCGAGGCACGTGGACACGCCGAAGTCTGCGATCTTGGCGAGCCCCTCTGACTGCAGGACAAGTCATATACATAAAGCGTCAGATGAGACCATCACGTGGACAACAAGATTGAGAAAATGCGACGTACAGTAAGCAACACATTGCCAGGCTTGAGGTCGCGATGAATAATGCCGCGCGCATGGATCTCCTGCAGCCCCAAGCAGAGCTGCCGGAAGATACGGTCGAAGGTCGCTGCGTCCATGGCGCCGTCGCTCTGCAGCAGCCGCAAAAGGTCACCTCGGTCGCAGAACTCCATCTCGATGTACGCGAAGTGCCGCGGGCCGATCTCCTCGACGAAGTACTGGGCGATGCGCACGACATGAGGGCTGCGGATCTTTGACAGCAAGCCTATCTCATTCACGGCCTCTTGCAGCTTGTCGCTCTCCTTCAGCACACACAACTCGCCCTTCCGGTTTCGCACGAGCATAACCTCCGCGAAATTTCCCACACCAAGCGTCCGCACGAAGTTGTACTTGAGTAGCTTCGAGGGCGGCTGCAGTCCGTGGATACGCTTCTTCCACCGCACGGCGCCGTTCTCCAGCCGTGTGTCCGATGCCGCTGCCACTTCTTCCAACACAGCAGCCATACTCGCAGCAGCAGCTTCTCCGTCAGCAAGTGCAGGACGTTTGCGGAGCTGTCTCGGTGACACGCCAAGAATTCCAGCCACGAGAGCGAGAGCCGTCACTGCACTGCCACTCCTCCAGCTGATGGTGGACAGTGGCATAGGCTTTTGGTCCGATGATGGACGCGGCTTCGACTTGAGGTCGCGCAGCGTACGCACGGCCGTGGGGCTGCTATGGTCCACTCGCAGCACGCGCTCAGTAGAAAACACCACAGCTTCCATGGCCACGAAGTCGGAGCACAGCGTGCACTCGAGCAGACACAGCGACGCGTTGTCCTCCACGACGACGTGGCGCAGCGTGTCGGATGCCAAGCACGACGCACACAGCGCGTGGCCACAGCACAACAGCACGTGTGCAGATTGGCGCATGAGCCTACAGTGGCTGCAATCATAGAGGTTTGCAAGTGGCCGTGGCACACTCGCATCCACCGCCAGTGGCTTGACCACAGCGCTGCCGCCTGGAAACACGACGCGCACTGGCGGCTCCGGGTACATTGCCCGCATGGGCACTGGCGCGAACCCCCACAGGGGTCGCGAGGGGAGCCCCTTGTTGAAAAACCGCACGTGGTCGAGCGCGTGGCCTCCGATCTTCACGGGCGCGTACACCAGCACGGGCTTGTCGTGGGCCTCGAAGGCCGGCGACTGGTTGGACTGCAAGGAGGCGGACGCACGCACGGCCTGCTTGATCGGCCCATTTGGACGGCGTGGCGTGGGCTCCATGATGTGCTTGTGGTCGAGCGCATGGCCGCCGATCTTGACTTCCACGTAGTCGACGCGTCGCGACTGGCGGTCGTATGCGTGGAGATGGAGGTGGCGCGGCGCGGCGAATGCGGCGGCGAAGAAGCTGTTGGGCGGAGGGGACGACAGGCGAAGATCGGGGTGGTCATCGGATGCATGGCCGACTAATGAGACACGCGGAGGCGCCGTCGTTAGACCATGGTTAGGCCCGTGGCCGGCGCCAGAACTGCCCATGGAGACGGCGAGAGGCATGGTGGCAGATTTAGACGCAAGGAAAGCAACACGCCATTCTCTCTCTTGGAGAGTCCAGTTCCTGTGAAAACAAATACACTCCCAGGAGATGATGGATCAACTTAGACAGAACTGAGACGTAACCCTACTCCCGTCGACACAGAGGACGTCCTTTTACTAGGAGCTTCATTAGTATTTGTTCAGAGCCTCGTCTGATAAGTCACTCCGTCGAGGCTTATCTTTCTGTTGGCGAGTGGCAATCTTTCAACCAGGTTGGTTATATTTCGAGTAAATTACCGAGTAATCGGAATCGGCATTTAGATAGTCCGGATTATTGACCATAATCGCCAACTATTTTTTTCCGTGTTCGTTTGCTGAATCCCTATTATGGTCCGAAGAATGGGCATTATTTGGCTCAAGAACACGGAATTAATACTTTTGCGTTGGGAAGTACACTACCTCCAAGTCTAATCTGCGATGTTGACGCAACGCACGCCACGCCACCAGCGTCATGATGCGTGACGCGGTCGGCGCGGCTCCTTTGTTGGACGGCATTGGCTTGTCTCTGCGCCCCTGGAGGTTCGTCGCCATCTGCCCACAGACCCCGACGGGATTCGTGTGGGTTCCGCCATCACAGGCCTCTTGTCCCTCGCTCGTTTGCTTGTCTGAAGCTCGCTCAGCTTTTAGACTTTGCACATTTGCCGCCGTGAGAAGATTCCATGCTTCTTCCCGATTCCGAAAACTCTTGGGGACTCCCTATATACCGGAATATGTGACGGCTTTGGCGGCATTGGGCATCGGCCTACACAATTAGGTACCCATGTGACTCTCCACAAAGAGGCATTCCCAAAGATCTCGCGCTCCCGCGGAAGCCGAAGTGCTTGATGTTTGTGCAACATCCATCTCCCTTTTCCCAGGAAGGATCCATTCGCGCCTGCAGTTGAAGCACCACCGACGACGTCACCTGTGCGCGTCATCGCTCTAACCGATCGAAGCGGACCGTCGACGCAGCCAATCGCCGCGGCTCTTTGCAGCCCAGCCGCTGAACCGGACCGCGCAGTGGACCGAACCGGGACCAGGTTAGGGTTCGGGTAAATTTGGATTTCGAAATTCAAGACCTTTGGGAGCCGCTTTGGCCTTTGGCGAGGAGATGCGTTGGCCTTTGGCAGGCAGGTGGGGATCGGGATCTGAGTCCAAAAAAACAAACCGCTGGGGTGTGAGTTGCGTTCTTCTCTGAGCCATTTCTGAAAAATCCATACGATCGGCTTCGCCCCAACGAGAGAGAAGCACGTTAGACGAAGCAAGCACGACCGGCCCACGCAGAGTCTAACGCCCGAGTGGTCCTCCGCCCCACATTTCCTCACGCGTAACCCGAGTCTCCGCCGTCAACTCCCCTCCCCCGCCCAGTGGATGCCATCTCCTCGCCACCACTGAGTCAAGTCCTCCCTAGCCGTCCCCTACTCCCCCCGAGCATGAGCCGACTCAAGCCGAGCAGCTCCAAAAGCTCCAAGACCACGACCACCTCCTACGACAAGAACAAGCGCCGCAAGAAGAAGTCCACGCCGCGCCGCAGCGGATCGGCCCCTGCCCCCAAGCCGTCCTCCCCTCCGCCCACGGTCTCCTCTGCGACCACCCAATCCTCTTCTTCCTCCTCCTCCTCATCTCTGTCGAATAGCACCACCCTCGCCACGATGAAGAACAGCGCGTCCTCTATGGCGTCCTCCACGTCTCCGTCCAGCGGCACGCCCACGTCCACGAAGGAGTGCGAGCAGTGCGGCAACCAGGCGCTGCTGGAGGTCGGCGCCAACGCGAAAGCGGTCGCCAACAGCAAGAAAGTGGCGGCCGCTGCGAACAGCGGATGCCAGGTCTGCGATTTCGTGACCTACCGCAAGTCCCAGCGCCACTGCGTCCAGTGCGACCGCACACAGTGTGAGTTCTTCTGCGAATGGTGCGGCCAGGGCTTCCACGGCAAGTGCGCGAAGACACGAGGCGAACACGTGGACGCTGCGAATGGATTCTGCTGCAAGAAGTGCGAAGCTGAACAGGCGGACGACGACGATGAAGAGGCGAATGAGATCAACGCCAAGTGCGGCGAGTGCGAGCTGCCGTTCAACTCGACCAGCGAGCCAGCGACGACGACCGCGAGCTCCAAGGGCAAGCACGCCGCCGCGATTGACCCCGACAGCACGGGCTTTAAAGTGAACCAGAGTGTGTTGGTGGAGAACGACGAAGTGCTGTACAACGCCGTGATCACGGACGTGGACGCCAAGCACGAGCGCATCAAGATCCACTTCTTGCGCTGGAGCAAGTCGTTCGACAACTGGTACGCCATGGACGACGAGCGCATCAACGAGAGTCTCGCGTGCGATTGCTGCAACCGGTGGTTCCACATCGGCTGCCTGCCGCCCATCAAGAGCTCTGGCCGATTCAAGGACACTACGTACGTGTGTCCGACGTGTCTGGAGGACGCCAAGGGCTTTTACAGCGGCACGCGGACCACGCAGACGTCCTCCAAGGCCAGTAAGACCAGCGTGCCCGGAGCGTCCGGATCCAGTGCGTCCAGTGGGTGGAATGGCAGCAGCAGTCGGCGGAAGACCAGCAACGCAGACGAGGCGTATGTGGCCGTGGCGACGTCTAAAAAGCGGTCGTCTAAACCCGTGGTCCACAGCGACAGTGAGGACGACGACGACGAGCAAGCCGAAGAAGAACCGGAACCAGAGCGTCTAAAGTCTAAAGCGAATGTGGGTTCGAATTCGAATTCGAATTCGAATGTCAAGAAGAGCTCTTTGGATAAAGAGAACAAGAGCGACAGGTCGAAGGACGCGAAGAAGCGTAAGCGAGCCAACTCGAACGAGTCGGTGGCGTCCACGGGCTCCGAGAAGAAGGCCAAGACTGGGACTGAGGACAAGCCGTTGGCCGAGGCGAGCGCCAAGTCCAAGTCAAGGAAGCGCGATCGGTCGACGTCGCGGGAGGAGCAGGAAGAGCTGGATGCGATCAAGGCGACGCCGACTACCGACGCGACTGAGAAGCAGCCAGAGGAAGAGACGAAGGAGCAGGAGCGAGGAGAAGAGGAAGAGCACAAGCCGGAGAAGCCAGAGCCAAAGAGCGAAGCTGCCACGGAGAGTGCGACTGTGACTGCTGCTGGAACGACGGATGCGGATGTGGTGGAAGCGGACGACAGCGCTAGTGCAGTCAAGGAGAAGAAAGAGGGATCGCCGGCGCCTGTTGGGTCGGAATCGCCGGCGCCTGTTGGGTCGGAATCGCCGTTCTCGATGGACAAACCAACCATCAAGCGCAAGATCTCGGGCCACTCGGTCTCTGCGCTTCTCAACAGCCCGTCGTCGCCGCCGCGTGAGCCGACTCGCGAAGTCCGCAACTCGCCGGCGCTTCGGTCGCAAGACCCACCAACGACTGCGTCGTCCGTGCGCGTCAAGGTCGAGAAGGATCCGCTGTCGTTGCCGCCAGTGGCGGCGAAGAAGCCGAACAACTCGCGCGCGAAAGTGTGGGTCACAGGCCGCGATGCGAAAACTGCCAAGGCCGCCGTCGCTTCGAACGGGTCTTCTTCGGCTGCTCCTTCTTCCGCACGCAACTCGCTGAGTGCGTTCGACATTCTGCGTGAGGTTGCTGCTCAGTCAATGAGTGATGACCTGGAGACGCCAGGAGGTCCGGCAGCGGCCACTGCTCCAGCTCCAGCGCCGTCGCGAAGAACGCAGAAGGCCCGAGCGACTGCTGCCGAGCGAAGAGCCAAGGCTGAGAGCGACAAGGCGGCGGCTGCCACTGCCACTGCGAACGGACGTGGACCTCCAGCCCCTGGATCATCTTCGTCTTCGACAGCTCCGATCGGCGTCGGAATCCCCATGAACTCGTACGTCGACCTGCACTTCGCAATCCGCAAGGAGATGTATCTGCGCATCTGCCAGCTCGAAGAGGAGCGGCTCGTGGAGCGTGAGACGGCGCAGCTGCTGAGGACCATGATCTACCCGACGTCCGACAAGTTCCACGACCTCAAGTTCGTGTATGTCGTGAATAAGGATCTGTCGTCGCTTCAGCTCACCAAGCGACTCTTGGAGCTGGTGCCCATCACAGCGGGCGGCACCGCGCCAATCATCCCCGTGATGCCGTCGCGCCCGTCGCTCGCCAGCATGCAGCCACTGCATCCTCCTCCATCGTCGTCTTCGAACCAACCGCCGCTACTCACTGGATCGGCCAGTTCGTCGGCTGCTCCATCACCCGTACGCCGATCCACGCCGTCGCCTGCGCCCGACCAGATCCGCTCGCTGCCGTCGCGCACGGCTTCGCCTGCCATCGGTGAGTTCCCGTCCGAGTCGGAGCGTGACGCCGCCCCCAAGCCGTTCCTCATGCTGCCGACGACGTCGTTCGGCGTGGCGTCGGCCATCGACCGCACGCGATCCATGATGGCGTCCATGGCCGCGTCGCTGTCCTCAGTGACCGCGCTCACGACGTCCATCCCGTCGCCGAAGATCGGCCCGCCGATGCCGACGCCGCTTCCGGCCAAGCTGCTCATCGAGACCATGCACTTGCACAGCAAGCTGCCGACGCCGACGCAGACGCCGTCGGCGTCCTCGTCCTTCACGTCGTCCGCGTCGTTCTCGTCGCTCGTGTCGTCCACGACGACCGCCTCGTCGACGCCGCCCACCTTCTCGTCGCCTGCGCTGCCTTCCCCCAAGCCGCAGCCCGAGTCCACTCCTTCCCTTGTGAATAATATCAGCACCAGTATCAGTAGTAATTAAAGTCGACAAGTGTAATTCTCATCTAAGGTAATCTATTCCGTTCATACCATACGTCTTCTACTTCTTCTACCTCTACTTCTCACGAGGTTGTCGTCGTGGGCCAAGCCAGTCGCCGTCCTGCTCACAGCCAAGCCACCGTCTTCATCGTCGCGTTCGCAGTCTTAGGGTCCTCTGGAATGCCTGGTACCACAGTTCCTGGCTGGTAGGCAGGCGCGGCCTTCACGCCTCCTCCGGTTGTCGCCAGCACTTCGACATCAAAGCAACTGCTGTAGGCAGCACCGCCGTACTGTCCGCCGGCCGTCGCGATCTCTTTCTTGTCGTTCTTCTCGTCCCAGAACTTCCACATCCACACGACCTGGTACACGCCGGGCGCAGTGCCGGGAGGGATCGTGAACTCGCCCACACACGGAAAGGCGTCGCCCGCGCGTCCCGACAGCTCCTTGGTCTTGCGGTTGGAGTACGTCTGTCCGCAGGTGCCGTCGTCAAAGTCGTGGCGCTGGCCGTCCAGCAGACGCTCGTGCGTGAGGTCGGACGTGTACTTGAGGTCCATGCGCGGCGTGTTGCTCCAGTACAAGCCCCAGAGTGTGCCGCGCGCCGCCTTGTCCACAGCCACGTGGCCATTAGGCATATATCCGAAGAACACCTTCTGCCCGGGCGCCACGAGCACGTGCTTGTGGAAGCCCTGGTCGTCCGTGATGGCGCCGGCCTTGCACACGGCCACGTTGGGCTGCGTGTACTGGTCCTTGAGGATCTTGACCATGAGCTGTTCGTCATGGATGCCAGTGCCGCGGCCTCTGTAGTTGCGTTGGTAGCCCTGGCACATACCCGCCGCGCCCTGGCCGCCGTAGATGTAGGCGCTCGCGTGGTTGTACACGATGCTGCGGTCCGTGTCCAGGCACTCGATCCACGAGTGCGCGGACGCCATGGACGCCACCAGCAGCGGCAGCAGAAGAGCGAGGAGCAGCATGATGATAGCGGTCGTGGAGAATTGAAGGGTCTTGGGGGTCTTGGGGAGAATTGGAGAATGAGGAAAGAGTTGGCGCCAACTCGTTTAGACTGGTGGCGGCGCCTGGCGTCTGACTCCTGACTTGGTTGAAGTTGTTGGCGAAAACCGCCAACTTGCGTGGTCCACACGAGTCCGAATATCCAACGACTTCACGGGCGACAAGTCGAAATGACGCGGCGGCCTGTCTCGCTGATCGCGGCATGCTCGCTCAACCGCGTGATCGGGCGCCAGGAGCGGCTGCCATGGCGCCTGCCCTGCGACTGGAGCTTCTTCTGCGCGGCGACGCACGGTCAGGTGCTGATCATGGGGCGCCGCTCGTTTGAAGAGCTGAGTAAGCCGCTGGCCGACCGCCACACCATCGTCGTATCTCCCAGCCGAGCAGCTCAGCAACAGCCACTGTGGCCTGGTGTGGCAGTCGTGGCGTCACTGTACGAAGCGATTGAGCTGGCGCAGACGCATGAGACGTACGCGACGGCCCAGCGCGTCTTCGTCGCGGGTGGAGAGCGGCTGTATGAAGAGGCCATCGAGCGCGAGATCGTGGAGAGCTGCTTTGTCACGCGCGTGCACGCGCACATTGCAGACGGCGACACGTTTCTCCCCAAGTGGACGCATCGATATCCGCGTCTGGAGTTCGCGTCCAGCAGCATGAAGACCAACGGCACGAGGTGAGTGGACGCTTCTGCCTGGGATGTGGCGCTTTCGATGATGCTAATTTGGACTCTCCTGCCTGATTAGCATTAGCTTTGGTGTGTGGACCAAGTAGCTTCTAGATAACTCAATACAGTACCTTATGAGGTTACACTCCCCGAAGGGTTACACTCGTCTGTCCCAGCCAGTGGAGTGAATGGCTACGTCCACAGTGACACTCCTGGATCAAAATGGACACCACAGGCTCTGCCCCCGTCGCCTCTGGCGCTGCGGACGCCTCCGCCGCCAAGCCCAAGACCTCCCTGGACGTCTACAAGCACAGCTTCCGCGAGTACCTGCAGCGCACGCACGCCGTGGCCAGCGACGCCGAGCTCTCGGCGCTCATGGAGCTGCTCCACGAGCCGCTGCCCGTGAGTTTCCGCGTGAATTTGCATCGCGGAGAGCAGGCGCAGCGCTTCGTGCAGCAGCTCACAGGCGCCGCCTTCCAGTTCCCACGCGACACGTTCTTCCACGGCGCCATCGCCGTGAATCCGCCGACGCCGCTGGCCTGGTACCCGCTTCCCGACGTGGCGTGGCAGCTCGACTGTGGACGCGTGGCGCTGTCCAAGACGGCGCCTAAGCACGCGGCCGTCAAGACCTTCCACGCGGCGCTGCTGGAGGCCACGGACGTCGGCGTCGTCGACCGCCAGGAGGCTGTGAGCATGCTGCCCGTGCTGTTCCTGGGCGTCCAGCCAGGCCACATCGTGCTCGACATGTGCGCGTCGCCGGGCTCCAAGACCACGCAGGCGCTGGACTTTCTCACGAGTGGCAACGGCGACAATAGCGGCATGGTGGTTGCTAATGACCTGGACAAGAAGCGCGCGTACATGCTCGTGCATCGGCTCTCGCGCAACACGCTGCGAAACGCCGTCGTCACATGTGGCTCCGGGATCACGTTCCCAGGTCTGTACGTGGACCAGAAGCTCCACGCGACCAACGTCTTTGACCGCGTGCTGTGCGACGTGCCGTGCAGTGGCGACGGCACGCTGCGCAAGAGCCAGCAGCTCTGGAAGGAGTGGCACATCGGCCAGGGCCTGACGCTGCACCCGGTCCAGATCGCGCTTGCCATGCGTGGCGCCGCGCTGCTCAAGGTTGGCGGTTTGATGGTCTACTCCACGTGCTCGTTCAACCCGATTGAGAACGAGGCCGTCGTGGCCGAGCTGCTGAGACGCAGTGACGGCGCTTTGGTGCTGGAAGACGTGTCAGCCACGCTGCCAGCGCTCGTGTACCGCAAGGGCCGCACGCACTGGCCTGTGGGCTGGCGCTCCAAGTCCAAGTCCACGCACAAAGGCCACATCTTCACCAAGGCGAGTGATGAGGCCACGGCGGCGCCAGAGTTCCACGACTGGTACGACAACTACAGCGACCTGCCGCAGGAGCTGCGTGGCCAGCGTGTCCTCAAGCCCATGTTCGCGCCTTCAGCAGACTCACCAGTCACCGAGGAGCTGCAGAAGACGCTGCGGTTGATCCCTACGGACCAGAACTCGGGTGGCTTCTTCATTGCCGTCCTTCGAAAGGTGCGCGACCTGCCTGGCGGGGAGCTCCAGACTGGCTTGGCTCCACTTGCTGAGGACCTGGAACTCGCTCCTCCAGCCGACTACGTGTGCAAGCTGTGCTCGGAGAAGGGCCACTTGATGAAGAACTGCCCCAAGTACGTGCCCGAAAGCGAGTTGGACACTGCCGTGGCTCCAAAGCCGAAGAAGCTCAAGCGAGCAGCTGGCGCTGAAACGGCCGCCACGGAGACGACGGTGACGGAGCCCAAGCGCGAGACGCTGTACCGACCTCTGGCCAGCGACGCCTGGAAGCTCGTGCAGGACTTTTACGGCATTGAGGCTGCGTCGCAGCTCGAGTCGCGGCTGTGGTGTCGCTCGGACACAGCCGCCAACGTGAACTACGTGGATGACGACATCGCGCAAGCCTGTCTCGCTGGCGATGCGCTCGAGATCGTGAACACGGGACTCAAGGTCTTCACAAAGCTTACAGAGCGAGGCGAGACGTACTACCGCCCCACGGAGGAGGCACTGGGCTTCATCGACTCATTCTTCACCAGGCGCGTGGTGTCGTTTACGCGGAGCGACCTGGAGACGGTGCTCAACGCCAAGCAGGCCCACGTGGCGTTCGTGGATCTGTCAGAGACGGCCCAGGAGGCGCTGAAGGACCTGCCGATCGGTCCGGCCGTCGCGCGGTTCAGCGAGAATGCCAGGGTCGCAATCAACCTGTGGGTCGGCACTGGCGCCGTGCTACCGCGTGTGTCCAAGACCCACAAGGGGGAGGTGGAGACGGAGCTGAATGCCACTAGAGTTGTCCATGTTGAGATAGATTAACGAGACTGCGGCTGCGAGCGCGAGCGAATGCCACGCAGCAGATAATAGAACGAGTCCTTCTTGCCTGCGACCTCCTGCTCCTCACTCGCCGTGTCGTCATCTTGGCCCTCGTATCGACCCTGAGGTCGTGGGTATTGATGGATACGCGCTGGGACCGACGGAGTGGACGAAGGCGCGCCATCGGAGCCCAGGATGTTGCCAAGCACGTCCATGTACTCGGCTTTCGTGACGCCAAGCACGCGGCTCTCGTTGTTCTCGACCCAACTGCCCACCACGACCATGAGAAACGCGATTAACGCGACAATGGCTGCAGTGCTGCATACACAAAGCCATCACTGTTAGCATGCAGACAAGAGCTCCTCATCAGACGTCAGTTACTCACTTGGATCCGCTGGTAAGTCGGTAGGATTTGACGACAAAGTGGCCGTGGTTTCCGAGCACAATTCCCGTGAGTCCCGTGAGCCAACTGCCCACAACCTGCGAGACAAAGCGCGCGCCAAGTAGCAGCCGCATCAAGCCGATGTACACAACGACAGTCGCGAAGAAGAGCTGCGCGACTCGCGACTGCGTGTTCTCGATCACCGGAAGCAGCACGACGACCGCCATGTGCGAGTCCACACACGGGAACCCGTTGGTGTCCGGATCCGTGCACGACGGGATGCCATCCAGCGTCGGATCCACGTCAATAGGCCGAAGCACCTGTGCTACGTACTGCAGGATCAACACAACCAGCAGATTGCCCACGCAGATCCAGAGGTGCGGAAGCCCGAGCTCCGGCAGCATCACGAGGAACACGAGCCAGAGCAGCAGCGAGATGTCCTGCGTGCGCAGCTTGGAGCTGGTGGCCACGACGAGCGCCTCTAGCGATGGAGACGCCACGCGCTGAGCCACCAGCCAGCGCACGGCGTCCAGATCCCACTGCAGCACCGGGTGCAGCGCCGCCACGTCCACGGCGTCGTCGTCCTCGCCGTCATCGGACTGATCTTGGCGCCGTCGCTGATGGTGATGGAGGGGTGTGGGATGTGAGGCTGTGGCTCTGGCTGTGGTCGCCATTGTTCTGCGTGGTGGTGGCGCGCTGCGCATTTTCAGTTGGAGACGCGGAAGAGCCGCGATCTTTCGGGAGACGAGCAGCTAAAATGGGTACATATACTACCTGTCAGAAGTGATACGAAGTATGTGGTTTGATAGGCAAAAACACTGAATGATGGTGGCGATTACGGGCTACAAAATCCGGCCACACTGTGGCGGGTTTAGACCCTCGTGACCCGGGTCGCGCGTGATCAACATGGAAACCTTGAAGCTCTTCGCCCGAAGGGATGCTGGAGGAGGAGCCGCGACAGCCCTCAAGAAGCGCTGGAGGATCCGGAGCCAACCCTCCAGAGGACTCCTGCATGCAGTGGAGACGGCGGTGGTGTCAGGCGCGAGGGAGGAGGATGCTTTCGACGTCGTTTGTTGGCGCGTTGAAAGTTGGAAGGGTCAGGTCTATCCGCCTCCAGAAACGGGTTTCCAGATGGACGACGGGCCTGTTTCACAGACGGTCTCTTTAGACCCGCGCAGTTGATCAGTTCGCGCTCGACGTCTCCACACTGAAGAGGTCTGAAGCGACGAATGACGACAATGGCGGGCGAGATGGCGCCGCCGACGCCGACGGAGCCGCTCCCGCAGACCGCTCAGGACCAGGATGACAGGTGAGACTATTTATTAGCTCCATGATGCAGCGAGCGCGGCTGGAAACTGACTAGTGGGTGGGTATTTGATGGCCTCCGTAGACTGGACGTGCCGGGCGTGATCGACGACTACTTGGTGCTGGGCTCCGTGAAGCACGCGCACGACGAGCGACTGCTCAAGCACCTGCACATCAGTTACGTGCTGGACGTGGAGAACGCCCGCAAGCGCAGTGCCGTGTCGCTGGAGATGGAGACGCTGATCGAACGCGGCCGCGTGGAGCTGGACGACGACGACTCGTACGAGAGCTTCAAGGACAGCGTCAAAAAGGCGACAGAGATGATCCGCACGGCGCGGGAAGACGGCCGCACGGTCTTCGTGTTCTGCACACACGGCAACAACGAAGGCGCCGTGGTCTGTATGACGTATCTGATGCTGGCGGAGCGCTGGACGCTGGAGCGGGCGCACCGACACGTGCTGCAGAAGCGACCGGCCAGTGCGCCGCGTCGCGCGTACGTTGAGAAGCTGCGAATGCTGGAGCGAGAAGTCCACGGACACGTGACGCTGCGGTCTGCTCAGGTCGGGCCGAGTATGATCGACTTGATGCTGGGACTACGAGGAGAATCGCGACCAGAAGATGCCGACGAGACTGCGAGCCAGGCCACGGAGCCAGAAAGCGTGGCCGAGTCCACGGCCGAGCGAGCGAGCTTCATGTCCAACTTCTCTATGAACACGGGTCTGCATAACGGCAGTTCTCTGCGTGAGACGATGATCATCGCAGAGAGAGACGAAGAGTACGAGGCTGCGATGGCCAATGAGCCGCAGTCGCTCAATTCGATCACCGGAGGACGGACGCCACGGTCCAAGAACAACCGGAAGGACTGTACCATCTCCTAGACGCGCACGTAAAGAGTAAATAACTTGATTCTGTATCGACGCATTGTTGCTGTGTGGCGTTCTCTCGGAGGCTACGACGCGAACATGCGCTGCAGCGAGCACAGCGCGAACGGCATCGCACGCTTGACACTTCTCTTACGTGGCTTGCAGGAGTGTTCTGGCTCTGCTGCGACCACCACCACACGCGTATTAGCCTCACACAAGACACTTCATTGGTTTCACATCTTCCAAACGCACCTCCGCGTCGCACACCGTAGACGCGTCGCTTGCGTTGGCTGCGCTTATGATCCACCGGCGACTCCAAGATGCACGTGTTGCGGATCGGCACAGTCCCACTCGCCACTGGCACCACCGCGTGCTTCTCTTCGGAGACGCGACGTTTCTTCTTCGTCTTCTTCTCCGTATTCGGTTGGCTGACTCGCCGTGGCTTCTTGAGTTCCGTCGGCTCCGCTGGCTCCCCGCCACTGAGCGAGACATCGTCGAAATCGAGCCGCTTGGTGACCTCCCACTCGCTCTCTTGGCCCGAAATCTCCGCCTGCACGCCGCTCCCACCGCTGCCGTCCGCTTCGCGGCTTCTCAACTTCTTCTTGCGTCTCAGACACGTCGTTTTCTGCGACGAACTCGCGCTGGACACGGGCGTCGCCACATCCACTTCCACGAGGCCTCTGTTGCCGCGGCACCCACGAAAATACGTACAGGAAGTCAGCCACCACGCTCACAGCCAGCACCACGGCACATATCCAATCCTGCCTACCTCATGTAGCTCTTCCCATCGCCGCTTTCTGCCTGGTGCTGCATGTTTCTTCTCGAGCTTCGTTTCCCTTTGCCAACTTACCCGCCCCAACTCAAGAGTTGCTCAATGAGAGGGGAAACGTGCAACTTTAGGGTGACAAATCAGCGAGAGTGATGGTCTTACTTCAACTCGGGGCTGTTGATTGATGGAAGGATGGCCGTCTATTGAAAAGGCATTTTAGTGGTGGTGTTCTCAGTGCTACTATGTTTCTTCATAGAGTATGCGTGTACTACTGCGCCGGTGGTGGGTCACCATGTGGCTGCATCATTCGGGGCATTGCAGTTGGCTGTCGCACGTGTCCGCTGTGCTTCCTGAAGTCGAAGTGTCACCGCGCGCGTCTTGGATTTCGTCAAGCAGATCGGCGAACTCGAAGTTGAGCTTGGAAGGAAGCGACGCGTCGATGGATGTGATAATGGTGAGGCTCTGAGCGATGATGGACTCCAAGTGAGTGCGCTGGCGGGCCGTGTAAGCTAGTGTCGAGTCGATTCGGCTGACGATGTCGTCGTACAAGCTGGAATCTTGAACTGTGCTGTTCTTGATCGCACACTCCATCTTCTGGTCGTGTAGATCCACGGTAGGATTTGAGAGCTCCTGCGAAGAAGCAGCCCATTTCTTCACCGAGTCAGCGAGCGCACGGCGCATGGCGGGGATGTAATCCACGGAGGACGCCGCCTCGCGCGCATCCGCTGCAATCCCATTCAGAATCGTGATGCTCTCCTTCATGTCGTCGCTTGCATGAAGTGAGTCCAGTAGCTCCATCTTGTGGTCGGGAGTATTCGCCTCCGTCGCCGCGCCTCGCTCGTCATGGCGTTGCGTTGTCGTTACGGAAGCTGATTGCCGACGCCTTGCTTTTCATCACCATCCACAGCACCATCAGTCTTTCCCACCTCGGCCTGCGAAGGCCCATCAACCCCCTCCTTACTTGCCGCTCTCGTCGCCACCGAGTCGTTCTCCATATATTCCTCCTTCCGTCCTCTTTCTCTCTAGTGTCCAAATTGCTGCTGGCCAACCCGCCCCCACCAACTTTGGGTGGTTGTCCAATGGGAGGGGAAAGTTGCAACTTCCGAGAGACCATCACTCTGTGCGTACCCATAACCCATCAGCACCCAAAGCGTACCCATCCCGAAATACCCGCGTTGGACTTTCTCCTCGTCGTCCTCCATCTAATTCTCCACTCCAATTCATTTCGCCATTCTCCTTCTCCTCATCATCATTATGCTGGCACTGAGCGAGTGGCTCTCCACGTTCGCGTTCTCGCGCCGCGTCAAGCACCTGCCGCGCGACTTCAGCGACGCCGTGCTGCTGGCGGAGCTGCTCGCGCAGCTGCTGCCGGCCGGCACCGTGCAGCTCCACAACTACCCGCCGACGAGCCGCTTCCAGCAGAAGCTCGTCAACTGGGAGACACTCAACTGTACGTCCTACCCACTGTATGCTGTAGACGTCTGCAGACTGTGTATCTGACTGCGTTGTCGTGGTGGTTGCAGGCAAAGTGCTCACGCCGCTGCGCTGCGAGCTGCCCCACAGTCTGCTGGAGGAACTGGCGACAGCATCGCCCAGCGCCATCGCGCTGGCGCTCGTGCAGGTGAAGAAGACGGTGCGTGGAACAGAAGAGAGGAAGGCTAGTCACAATGCCTAAAAAAGCTGAATGTCTGCGTGCTGGTTGTGGACTGTAGATCGACCAGCAGACGAATCTCAGGGCCCCGCGGTCGCCTACAAAAGCCACAACTCCACCGTCTCCACCATCGCCCACGAAGTCGATGACGGCGAGTCCACCGCCATCTCCATTGGCTGCGACGGTGTCAATTCCACGAGCCGACACGACCAGCAAGACACGCGCGATGAGTGCGGGGACTGACATGCTGACTGCAAAGGCTGCGTCGTCTCCTCAGCGCCAACTGCGGCCTCCGAGCCCCACGAAGAGAAGCGTAAGCAGTCCAACACGAACGTCGCAGCCGCTTCTTCGCGACTTCCTCCCACTCCCACAAGATCGTCCGTCGCCAGATGCGATCGCGAGCACTTTCAACCGCGTTCTGCACACGGCAGAGACATTGTCGCCTAAATCAAAGCCTCCAAGGTCGGGAGAACGACTGCGAACGAAGCTGAATAGCGGAGAGACTGTTGAGACGCTGAGCCGCTCGAGCACGTGTGACAGCAGCGATGCCGAAGACTCTCGAAGCCCGAGGGGACAACTCAGCATCACGAGTCCGAAAAAGGAGGCGAGCGTGGAAGTCCAGCGACGGGAGTGGCCTACCTACGCCAGGCCACAGTCTCCTCCAGGCCGATTCACTACGACAGAGCTAACGCGTCACAAGCTAAGCAGCATCAGCATCATCACGGAGCAAGAGAGTGAGGTACTGGGCGACACGGAGTCGGGAAGCCCAATCACACCAACGGATCCGATCAGCGTCGCTCCAACTGCTGGTGATAGCGTTCTCATCGAGCTGTGCGCGTCCCCACCGACTGTCTTCCCACGTGTGGTAGTCGACGTGGACACCGTGCTGTCTTCACTTCCCGTTCGATTCCAACGCAAACTCAAGTCTATGTGAGCTCGTGGTAGTGATATATATATCGTCTTTAGTAGTGAGCCATGTCCGCATCGCCTCTCTTCCTCTCAGGCCACCGCACAGCGTGGCAACACGCCGCGCTGCTGCATGTCTGCGATGAGCTGCTGCGCTGGGATGGCGCCGTTCAGACAGCCGCCGCAGTGGTGCAGCGCGACTACCAAATTATCGCTGGTGGCCAGCACGGGCGAGCCCGACGATCCTTCCTGCGTGTCCACGTAGTAGCCCACGTCACTCCCGCCACACGTCGTGACGCTGAGCGACTCGACTCGTCCAGGTGAGCCGTTGTTGGTCGACGCGATGCGCTTGCCGTAGCCCATGGGGTACTGCGGCACGTAGATCGTCTCGTCCAACTTGGCGCCGCTCCTGCGAAACTGCAGGTATCCGCCCACCTGACTGAGCAGCGTCTCCACGGGGGTTCCATTGTCGGGCGTGAGCTTGACGAGCGCGTAGTCGTATTGAGTGGACACAGCGACCAGCGCCGTCGAGCTCACGCGGATGCGGCCGGGACACGCGGCGTGGTCCTCGCAGCTCTGTGTGCCGCACTGCGACGCCTCGGCGAAGAACTCGACGCCCGTGTTGAGAGCGTCGATCCAGTCGCGGATGCAGTGCTGGTTCGTGATCAAGTGGCCCTCGCAGCCCAAGAGGAAGCCCGTGCAGTACGCGATGTTCATGTTGTTGTCCTTGCGGATCACGAGCCGCGCCACGGGCTTGGAGGCCGCGTACATGGCGCCCCCGCCGACCACGAGCCCACTCTCGTAGCACACTGCCTCCTGGGACTCGTCCTGGCCACACAGACTCTCATTGATCTCGCCCGCGGCACCCGTGGATGAGTTGGCTGCAGGCGGCAGCGCCTTCAGAGCGACCAGCGAGGCCTCGTCGCCCACTGCGACCTTGGCGGCTTCTGTCTGCGGCGTGAACCGCACGGCGTCGATCGCGAAGCCGACGCACTCGGTCTCGGGAGTCGTCTCATCTGACTTGTCGGCCGACTTGAACAGCTCCACGACGATGCCGTCGCCGGCGATGGCCTTGGAGTAGAAGGCGCCTGTCGTGTTTCGACCAAAGAGTTTCTGCGCGAACGTCTTGTTGGTCGCGTCGTTGCTGCGGATGACGACGACGTCGTTCCGCGGCAAGTTGAAGTGGCTCACGTGCACCACGTACAGTCCTCGGCCGTGGCCGCCGTCGTACTGGAAGTGTAACGCCGCGGGGCCGTCGTCGACGCTCGAGGCCGTGGGCAGCGTCGTATAGTCTGAGTGGTTGCAGCCGGCGCCTGCTTGGAGCGGCACGTCGTTGGTCGCTGCGCTTGCATACGCGACTGAGGCTAAGACCCCCACAAGAAGACGAGAGGCGACGTGCATGGCTGAGGACGAGAAGCGGGTGGACAGAGACGACGAGGAGAGGACGCGAGAGCGCAAATGGAATGTGTCGACGTGGTAGAGACGCCGCATCGAGGGCGAGACTCTGCGGAGGAAGAGCAGAAGTAGGGGGCGTACGAGACGGATGGGAGCCTGAAGGGCGACGGCATCCATCTCATCTCACTCACGTGAGGCGGGCCAACTTAGGCTGATTGATTGATTGTTGGTTGACTGGTAATGTGTATTGATGTGATTGATCTTCCTGTCTACACTTCGTGCTTTTGCAGCATCTTGGTGAACTCCTCGAGGTCGATCTTGCCGTCGTCGTTGCGGTCCATTTGATACACGAGCTCGCGCACGTCGTCGTGGTCGAGCGACTGCCCGAGGGTCTTGAAGATGGCGATGAACTCGTCCACCGTGATGAAGCCGCTCTCGTCCGTGTCCACCATCTTGAAGATCTCCTCAATGAGCTCTTCCTTCGAGTGGACGCTCTCCTGGATGTGCTGATGGCACCAGTTGTAGAAGCTCTCGAAGGTCACGTCGCGCTGGTTCTCCTGGCCAGCCAGCAGATCGCTCATGAGCCGGTTGAGCTGCGCCTCGTCCAGGTCGTGGGTGATCGCCTGAAGTAGGGACGCCATCTCATCACGGGAGATGGCGCCCGAGCCATCCACGTCAAAGAGACAGAAGATGGTGTTGATCTCACGACGCTCCATCTCGAGGCGGTACGCGTCGCTGCGCTTGCCTCGCGGTGAGTAGTACGCCGCCAAAGGCGACATCGGCGGCGACGCACCGAGCGATCGGCCGCTGAGGTCGAGCGTGAGCTTGAGCGACTTGCGTCTCGCCTGGTCCAGTGTCTGCGTGAGCTGCGTAGTCGACGATGAACCGGAAGAGGAAGCAGCCTTGGGCGAAGTCGGCGGACTGCACGCGCTCAAGCCTTCACTCTTCTTGCTGCCCTTGGGCTTCTTCTGCGACAGCGTCTTGGAGTACTTGGCTGTGGCTTCATGCAGCGTTGCTGTGATGGGCAGAGGCGCCACGGCCGACGACGACTTGCGCCGCACGTTCTCTTTGAGGTAGATCTTCATCTCAGCCACGAACCGCAGCGTGCGCAGCGTCTGCCGCGCCTTGAGGATGCGCATGACGCGTGCGATCACGCGGTTGGCCTTCATGTGCTCGACGTTGAAGGCGTACAGTCCGTCTCGCGCGATCTTGACGGACATGCTCGTGACCAAGATACTCGGTAGCAGGAAGAGCACGTACAGCACCATGATGGCCAAGGCGTTGTCGTACCGCTCGTAGATCTGGTGCATGGTGCGCATGAGGAACACTGACAAGTGCATGGCGGTGAGCAGAAACACGAGCCGCGTGGAGAACAGCGCCATCTTGACGCCGTTCTTGCCCACGCTCTTGACGAGCAGCGCACGCTGTGCGTCCGCCAGTTCCAGTTCATTCATGTGGAGACCTCCGTTGGGCAGCGTGTCGATGTATGGCGGCACGAAATCGGCCTCAGAGGCCTCAGAACCTTCCAGAATCCAGGTCTTCTCCGTCGCGTCGTAGAGAGGCAACTGGTGTCGCGCTCGCCACTCATTCTTACGACGCAGTCGCTCGGCGTCTTTCATCAGTCGCGGCGGTGTGAGCTGGCGGCGCATCTTTCGGATCAGCGAGTACACGAACTCGTTGAGGAAGATGAGCGTGAAGCCGCCGAAGAGCAGCACGAAGATCTCGCCCGTGGGGCCGGCGCTATAGCACACCATGAGCACGGCCACGAGGAACACCTCGAGTGCGATCCACGTGGGCAAGTCGATCTCAATGAGCCGCGCCATGACCTCACCGGAGATCAGACTCAGGTACTCGTTGAACGGGAACTGTACCTCGGGGTTGCGCTGGAACTCCTTGGCTAGCTTGAGCGCCGTCTCGCTGTCCGGGTGGTTACTGCGGTAGTCAGCGAAGCGACGGCGCAACGCCAGATACACCATCTCTCGCTTGCACTTGTGGGCTGCCAGCATCCGAGACATGGAGAGCCGCTCGCCCCAGGTAGCCGGCGGCTCGGTTGCGAGCACGAACTCGGTGACAACCGCCGGGATGTCGTTGGAGCTGCGCTCAAACTCGCGCCATTCGTCCTGGACGATCGTTCCCAAGCGCAGCAGCCCGACGCAGAGGACAAGGAAGATGATGATGAAGAGGAAGAGGCCCATGTGCAGCACCTCGATAGTCTCTTGGAGATGCTCCTCGTTGCCCAGGTACTTGAGCGACAGCGACGGCAGCACCTCCAGCTTGGTGATGATGAACAGCACGAGCCCGATGAAGCCCAGCGTCGTGAGCTCACTGAAGATGGTGTTGATGAACGGCATGTTCATCTCGTCGGCGCTTTCGCGCAGCATCTCGGTGAACACTTCGAACAGGATGGAGATGAGCACGAGGATCGTGATCACCACCACGGCGACCGTCGCGGCGTTGCTGCTGGCGCCGTGCTCTCCAGACTCGCCATGCTCGCCTTCTGCGGACTCTTTCTCCCCACTGCGTAGCTCTCCTGGCTTGGCGTGTGGGTCCTCTGCAAGTGCAAGCGCCGCCAGCAGCACGAGCAGCGACACGCACTGCGTGAAGGCGCGGCGGCCACGCTGGCCCAGGCTACGCACGGATGCCTCCACCGCTCGTGACGGGCGGGATCCTGTCGCCCTCGCCATTCCTCTTGTCGATTGAGCTGTGTGGCTGCTTGTGTGGAGCGTCTGGTGCCATTAGCCTCGCGATCTTTCGAGTGTGGAAGCTCCAAGTGGTCGCCGCGACCTTTCGCGGCCAAGATCCGATTCCCTCGTTCGACTGACTGTTGTGGCTATTTTCGCAATTAGTTTGGACTTGCCTCCCATTTCGGTGATTTCTGGCTTGTGTATCCATTCCAACGGATCCATTCGCCACTGCTGGGTCCTAGGTCCGGAGTCCGGGGTCCTAGGCCCCCTCCATGTCCCACTGCATGGCCAGCGGCAGTCCATCCGCATGGACTCTCGCCACGCTTCGGGCGAGTTCCTCTGTCAATCTCTGCTTTCCAACTCGATTGTCGGGCGCCCGTGCGACCATCGCCGTACTTTCTCAGCTTCCTCCTGCGTCGCGTGGTGTTCTTTGGTCGTCAAAGCCCGAGTCGTCTTGGTTCTGGAAGGGCGACGTTGGCGAATGGCTGCTCGTTATCAGACCCAAGCCCCGTGAGAAGGAAACGTCCGCGGCCAATCTTGGGATCCCAGGGACTTCTCGTCGTCGAGGACCGCTCACGCCGGCGCGATGCCATTTTCTCCGTGCTGGGGATCGCTGCCGCTCTTCTCATTCCAGCTTCTGCTTCGCGCCCCTCAAGCCACCACTACAAGCCAGTCCAACAACCATGAAGACCTCGACTTCGACCTCCATCCTGCTCGCCAGCCTCGCGCTCTTCGCCGCCCCGGAGGCTTGCACTGCGACACCGCTGGCTTCTGTTGCCTCCATGCCGCGTTTCCTCGCTGAGAAGTCGATTCTGCAGGCGGAGCTCGACTCCTGGAAGCTCAGTGACGCTGGCATGCTCGCCAAGCAGCTCGACCTCATCACTAAGCCCATCACTGGTGGCATGACCGATGAAGCCGTCCTCGAGGACCAGCTCCACCGCTTCTTTCTCACCAAGCTCCACATCGAAGACGTGCAGCGTGAGAACCCGGACGCCGTCTTCTCCACGGACTCGCCCTTCACGCTCATGACGGACGACGAGTTCACGGCCTACGTGCGCAAGTCGCTCCGCCACGGCAACGACAGCAAGCCCATGTTCCGTGGAGTGGCCACCGCGCCAGCTCCGCAGGCGGCTGCAGCTCGACTCGAGGACAAGGACTGGACGACGACAGGATGCGTGGCGGCCGTCAAGAACCAAGGCCAGTGCGGCTCGTGCTGGGCGTTCGCCGCGGTGGCTGCGCTCGAGAGCGCCTACTGCATCAAGGGCAACTCGCTCACGACGTTCGCCGAGCAGCAGGTCCTGAGCTGCGACTCGGCGTCCCACGGCTGTGAGGGCGGCTACCCAGGTGACGGCCTTGCATTCGTGAAGCAGACCGGGGGCTTGTGCCGCGGCAGCGACTACGAATACACGTCCGGTCAGTCGGGTGATGCTGGCCAGTGCCAGGCGAGCCAGTGCTCGGCGGTGCAGGTCGCGATCCAGCAAGTCGTGAGTGTGCCCGAGTCCGATGCGGGGCTTCTCGCTGCTGTCAGCAAGACGCCCGTGGCCGTGGGAGTCGCTGCGGGCAACCGCACGTGGAAGCAGTACAAGAACGGCGTGATCTCGACCTGTGACACCAACGAGCTGGACCACGCGGTCTTGGTCGTGGGCTTCGGCGGATCGGGCTCAGCGACGCCCTACTACAAGATCAAGAACTCGTGGGGCACAGCGTGGGGCGAGAGCGGCTTCATCCGCCTCAAGCGCGGCGGTCCGGGTGCCGGCACGTGCGGCGTCGTCGGCCCCAAGTCGGTCTACCCAGTCTTGTAAACACTAGCTGCCGCAGCATGGATGCTGCTGCATAAATCTGCCGTGCTCGCGACTCAACCGGACGGGACATCGAGACCGGTATGCTTGTAATAAACCCACCTTCATGAGGAAACTTGGACTCGTTTTGCTTCACTCAGGAACATCAACAGATCACTCTTCATCTGCGCCTTCATCAGCAGCGAAAGCGTTCTCTCTCCAGTATCGCGTCAGCGTTCCGTGCAAACCGTGAGCAGTCTCGTCCTGCTGCCTCCTACGAGGCTCTGCCATTCGCTTCATCTCCACGGGATTGTCTGACTGGAAATACTTGCGCTGAAATACAGTCTGTGAGCAGCGGTGTACGACACACGACGCGCGGATATCCTCCAACGCCACCGCCACCATACGGGAGACGTCCCACACGACCTCATAGCTGCTGCCAACAGCGGGTCCAGGCGACTCAGATCGCGACGGAATCGACTTTGGCTGTGCGTGGAGAAGAGAGCGAAACACGGTTCCAATCGCCCAGCTCACACCATTGGCGTCTCGACACAGTGCGTGCAGTCGCAGGAACACGAGCGACTCATGGTCCGTGTTGTTTCTTCTCCCGTCGCTCGTGCCTTTCAGTCGTAGTTGCTCACGCGCGAGTCGCTTCCGGCGCTGTTCTTCGTCTTCATCCAGAGCCACGAGGTCGTGTTCGCGCACGACAGGACAGAGAAGCGTGTCTTCGACACTGAAGATCACGTATCCTTCTATACTGGCGCAGTCGTCTCCACTCTCGTGCTTGTCTTGTCGAATGTTCCGTGAGGATGACGATGAAGGCAGCGCGACTGCGCGATACAAACGGCATGGCAGCACAAGTCGACGATTCTGGAGGAAGCAGTCGCGACAGCGTTCACGGTCTGGTCCGGTCAGGCGGTGCGTCTCACACTGGATGGCGTCGCTGCCGTGCCAAGTAGCTGCCTTTGGGAAGTCGTCGAGCCGCGTCTCCAGATGAGCACGGCACATTGAGTACGTTCCTAACCAGATGAGCGACGAGACGGCTTGTTGCTGCTGTGGAGAAGCCGAGTTCTCCGACCCATTGGGAGGCTTTGAGGCAATTGCGCCGGTTTCTGGTGTGCTGTTGTCTTGATGGGTGTGGGCCACATGCCGTTGCAGCTCACGCCGCGTGCGGAACTGGCTGTCGCTGCCCCGCTCGCGGCAGTCGGCGTGGGAGCACTGGAAATACCCGACGGAAGGTGAGAAGGACCGATGGAGCTCTTGGTTCCACGGGCTCTGTGGCGGCCAGTACGCGTGCAAGTACTGGTCCACGAGTGGTGTCGCCGTCGCGAGTCGGCGTTGGTGTAAGTGGACACCTTCCTGGTGTAGGCGCGCAGCCTCATGGGACGAAAAGCAGCGGCCACATGCCGGCACGCCGCACACAAACGATCGCGCATGGCGAGAGGACACCTCCAGGATCTTCTCGCGGTGACGCTCGCGTGGTAGCGTCTTGAGCTCGTAGATGAGGCGGTGTAGATCCTGCGCGGACGAGGACGTCGTGGCTGCCAGCGCTTCCAGAGCCATGTCATCTCTCGATTCTTTTGGATGCAGCGGCGTCGCAGTAGAATCTGCATCATCCTTCGCGTCCGCATTCTCTGGTGGTGTCGTGTGTGATCGCCGATCAGCTTTGTCCTGCGGCTTCGCTGGCGCGTCGTCTTTGATGTTCGCACTCGGGTCGTGATGGAAGCCCAGCAATGACATGCGCAGTTCAATGTCTCGCGCTCGCTCAGGCATGGGCCGGATCGTCGGCTGTGCGTGTGGTGCGTCGACTTTGAATCCGAATTCTTGGTAAAACGACAGCAAACTGGGTGGCAGTGGCGGCGTCGACGCTAGTGTTGGACGGGAGGGAGACACCGCAGTGACTCGCGTGCCGTAGCGCACCTGGTCGACGACTTGGAGCCACTTGATTCGGAGCAATTTCGAGTTCTGGAACACGAAGTCCACGAAGTCGCGCTGGTCCAGCAACAAATCCGTCAGCGGATCCTCGTTTCGGAGCTTGTCGGCGATCGCTTCGACACTTTCGAGTGGTCCGCTGTCTTCTTTTCCAGCCGACACACGCTGAGCCATTCTCGATTTCGACATCAGTCGTTGCTGACGACTCGCTTGAATCTCGCTCTTGAGCTGGACGATGGCTGCTTCGATGAGTTTGCCGACTGGACGGCGCCGTCGAATGTTGAGTTCTTGCTCCTGCGTCATTCGCCCCACAGGTCGGAGCCGTGCAACGGGAACGTTGGGCTCTGTGTACACTCGCACGCCTCGCAGAGACAGAAAGCTCTCCAAATACTCGACAACAAACGTCGACGCGTGGTCTTGATGCGTGCTATCAGCATGCACGGCTACGACTTTCGCCTTGTGGAAGCGCTGACGGTCTCGCCGGTTGAGAGACGCGACCAGCACGAAACACCCCACAGGATACAGCGCCTGTGACATCGACACTATCTTCTGCTCGACGCTCTCGTGTGCGTCACCACGACGGGCTTTCGGGCTATGAGTTATGGCTAGTGATGTCTTCGTCGGTGATGGTAACTCATTCTTCGCCCGTTTCCACTGCTCTTCTTTAGTCAAACTCCACGCTCGCTTACCATCACGGTCCTGCAGCAGCTCGAGGATGTTCTGGTACTTGTACGCGAAGCCTCGGTCCGGTCTAATACCTCGCTGAATAGGAAGCATGTGCCGCTTCTTGTCGTGGTGGTAACTATGCGACGGCAGCAAGAACCCGTACCGCTCGTGGCCGAGAGTCAGACTGTCGGTGGATGCGGATGATGAGCCGTTCATACTGAGCCATTCCCAGCGCTTCAGCATCGCCACCCATCGCATGTTGGCGGTCATTCGTCCCATGAAACCACGATACAGGCGCTGGATGGCCGCCGCGCCCGCCTGCATGCGAATGAGGCGGCTTGGAAACGCGTACGAGTGCGATGGCTGCGCGAGCACGACGCCCTTGCCGTACTCGAAGCCTGTGCGCGAGCTCACGTAGCTGGTGACCCAAAGCACGCCCGGGTCGTCCTTCCACATGTGGCGGGTCAGCCAGCCCCGCACACGCTTCTGGATACGCTGGGCACTGGTGTACCGCAGCTTGAGCCGCTTGTAGTACTGGTACCGACGGAACGCGCGCTGGATCTTCATGGCCGAAAGCAGCGAGAGCAGTCGCTGCGCGGCTAGAAGCGCCTGTTCCTCTTTGCGGCGTCGCCACTTGGCCACGTGCGCCCGGAGAATGCGTCGAGCACGTAGTCGACGGAACGCTGCGACTTGCGACAGCATCTCCTCATAGTTGGCGTCGGCCTCGCGTTGCAGTGCGCGCATGTACGCCATCTCTTCGCGCATCAGCCACGCCAGGCACCTCTGACGGTAGGCTCGATAGTTGCGCTGGACACGACGCGCCGCTCGCAGTCGGCGGCACCACTTCCGCGCCAATGCGCCTCGCATCACACGCTGGATCGTAGGTACGGCACCTCGCACGGCTTCGACCTCGTGGGCGAACGCCAGTCGACCCAAGTACCCACGCGCGATGCGCTGGATCTTGACGGTGGCACGCAGTCGCCGCAGCGCTGAGTGCTCTAACATGATCGTACGCACACGCCGACGCGATCGGTTGCCTCGGAATATTCGTTGAATTCGCGTCGCGACGACTGGAGCTCGACGCAGAAACTGGAACCGCCAGACTGCTTCCTTCAGCAGCGCTGATACGGTGTTTGGGTGGTTGAGAACGCTGGATATGGCTGGGCCAAGCACGCTTTGCACTGCCTCGGTGACCTTCAACTGCGTGTTTATCCACTGCTGATGCAAGAGCTCCATTTTGCTAGGAGGTACGGAGTGCGGCTTGACTGCGACCATGCCGTCGATGGCTCTCTCCTCGCTCGTGGCTGATAGTGGGGGGTACTTGGGCGCCAGTGGGTGGCGCTTGGGCTTGGGTTTCAGGCGATCACGACGGCACTCGATGATCCCAGGAACGTCAAATTCAGAGTCAGCAAACTTGCATTTGGCTCGTGCTTCGAATGGCAGCGTACTAAGCTGCGCCTCCACGTGGTTGCGGCACATTCCGAACGCATTGCGGCGGTCAATAGCTGGACAAGCTTGTGCCGGACGAGCGCCTGACGCGCCGTACTCTTGGATGCAGCGTGGCGCGTGGTATCCGCAGAACGGTAAGAACGCGCCACGGAGCTTGGGATGCATGACGACAGTGTTGCGGCATTGCCAGATGAATGCGCTCTCGCTGTGCTCCTTCTCCCACGCGCACAAGCTCTGCGCCGTGAGCCGCCGGGAACCCAAGCCATTGACGGTCGAGTTCTTGGAGCTGGTTCCCTTCAGAAACACTTGCCGTTGCACGTACCGCTTCAAGTTGACTTCGTACACGCCTGGGAGCTTCGTCGACGGTAGTCGCGGCGGTGTTTTCTGGAGCGAACCACGCTCTTTCAGTGCAGTGGCGTCGTAGCAAGAGAGGCAGAAGCCCTGGTCGTTGGGAATCTCGATCACACGGCTCTTCTCCATGGGATGGTCGATGCAAACACACGCGCGTGCGTGCCACTTGCACATCCGTCGGGGTTGCTGAGCTTGCCCCTCTGTTGTGTGTGTTTCAGACTGCGTGGCAGTCGCCTTGGAAGCCTTCTCGGCTGGCAGGACGTTCACGCACGCGTACTGCTTACCACCGATGCGCTCTCGCCATCCGCACTGGTTCGGGTCGTGGGTGCTGGGCGTGGCCCCGTCGTCCGCCTTCGAGCCGTGAGAATGGAGCTCCGCAGCCATCACTGCGTCCAAGTCCGTCGCGAACTTGCTGTGTAGTTCGTCTTTGGCTGCATCTTTCTCCACGCGTCCTTTCACGGCGGCCAGCGTCGCAGTCGCATCGCCCGCCTTCCATCGCCACTTGCCCTCGTGTGCCGCCTGCTGCTTGAGCGCGTTCCACTGCGACAGTGTGTACTCATCCTCACCGTAGGCCTCCAGTGCGTCGCGGAGCATGTGCTTTCCCTTGGTCTTGGCGCGCGCGGCAGCCAGCGCGGTCGACATCTTCGTCTGGATTGCGGATCTACGAGTTGATCGTCACGGACTGCGTCGCAGCCATGGCTGTTTGAGGAATGGCCTACAACATCAACAAGGCCGCCAGACCACACTCGCACACAAAGTCAGTTCTATCAGCCCCCAGCAGTCGTCCGTCAGTTATTAATGGCAGCCCTGGTGCCATATATTGAGCGTCCTGATTTATCATCCGATGCGACGGACAATGCCGGCGCCGCCGTCGAAGCAGAAGTAGTTGCAGATCGGCTCGTCCTTCTGGGAGATGGCCTTGATGATCTCCTGGCCCACGATGCCGGCAACGATCGCGCTCACAGGCACGAGATCCACGTCGGCAGCGGCCACGAGCGACTGCAAATCCTCGGTGGAGAAGAAGTCGACAGGGAGTCCCTGCGTCTGGAGCTGCTCGTGGGCAAAGGCCACAAAACCCTCGACGTTTTCAGCGGTCGCAGGAATCTCCGTCAGGCTGTTGAGTGTACGGTAGTTCTGGAGCACTACACAATGACAAAAAAAACAGTCAGCAGTGTGAGCGCCACAAGCACTGGAAGCCACGTCGTACGCTGGTGCTTGACGAACACTCGTGGGATCTGCGGTCCACGCTTGCGCGTGCTCTGCAGTGAACTCCACGCAACGCTTTCGGCGGCTTCCAGCGACGGGAACTCGATCGTCAGCGGCTCTGCGGGCGTCTGCGACTGCGCAGAGGCGCTGTCGCCCGTCGGGACGGCGCGTCGGTACGTGTGGCTGCCCAGATCCGCGAACATGACGCCGTCGAAGCCGAAGGTGCGCGCCGTGAAGAACGCGATGCCGTTGGCGCGACAAAGCGCATCGAAGCGGCGCTGTACATACACAGTGAGAAAGTACAGCAGTCAGAGAAACGAAGAGCTACGCAGAGACGCCAGACGCACGCACCTCGTCGTGCTGGCTGGCGCTGACGAGACACACGACCGTGAACTGCTTGATGTCGTCCTCCGTGAGCTGCGCCAGTGGCCGCGTCTCGCTCTGCACGCGCACGAGCGGGTTCAGGTCGCGCACTTTGGCCAGACACGCCTCCGCTTTCTGGTAGAGTTGGTCCACCAAACCACACTTAATCGCACTGAAACCCAGCCAACCCCCCACACAAAGATGCTTACGTTCTGCGCGACATCTTCCACGTGCAAGAAGAACTGCGTGGCGACGGTGGCGTCGCTCACGGCTGCCGTGTCGTGCACCATCACGTTCATGCCCGAGAGCACGAGATTCTTCACGAGCTCCGAGCCCAGCGCCGAGAGCCCGCTCACCAGCACGTGCGAGTTCTGCAGACGTTTCTGCGCCTCCACGCCCCACAGGCGCATCTGCCGGTCGTACACAGCGGCCTCCGCGGCGCTGAACGTCGTCGTCGTGTTCGTCGTCATCGTCGTCATTTTCGATCTGTTCGTGTCTTGGCGGCAAACTGGGGAGCTCATCCGGCTATAAGAGAGAGCATTTGTTGGTGTGAGCCACACCATATTCGGTTTTAGAAGAAATGTACTTCTGCTTGGGAGCTCCTCATGATGACGTCGAAATTCCTCACTCCCAGATTGCGATCCCGACGATGCTGTGGACGCTGCCGTGGATCGTGGGCGCGGCTGTGGCCGCCGTGGCCGTGCTGTATGTGCTCTTCGGCCCAGGCGTTGAGCGCCATCACCCGCGCGCGCACATGCCGCTGCGTGACGTCGAGAAGAAGTTCCTGGAGGAGCACGTCGCCGGCGGCAAGGAGGACTCTGGCTATCTGCACCTGCCGCGGCCCAAGAACCAGGTCGCGCGCATCTTCTACCGCTACTGGCAGCCCAAGCACGCGGGCGAGCACCCGTCGGCGAGCGGCGCCAAGGGCGTCGTGGTCGTGCTGCACGGCATGAACTCGCACAGCGCGCGCAACAACACGTTCATGGTGGAGCTGCTCCACAGCGGCTTCGTGATCGCAGGGCTCGATCTGGAAGGCTTCGGTCGCAGCGACGGCCGCCACGGGTACTTTGAGAGTCTGGATCATCTCGTGAACGACTCGATTGCGCTCATCAAGCACACGCGCGAGAAATACAAGGGCCGCAAGGTGTTCCTGCACGGCGGCTCGCTCGGAGGACTGCTCGTGATCAGTGTGCTGATCAAGATCCAACAGGCGGAGAAGCAATTGGTGGACGGCGCGGTGATTCTTTGCCCCGCCGTGCAGATCCACGCCAAGTCGCGTCCGTCAGCGACGACCGAGAAGGTCGGGAAGATGCTTCGCCAGCTCGCGCCGAAGCTGCCGATCGCGTCTGGCAATCGAGGTAAGAACTCGTCCCCTGAAATCGCCGCGATTGTGGACAAATTGAAGCGAGAGGACCCCATGTTCTACAACGGCAAGCTGCGAATTGGCACGGGTCTGGCCGTGCTGGACGCTATCCAGGCGGTGCAGGGCCGATTTCATGAGATCGACACGCCGTACCTGCTGCAGCACGGCGAGGCCGACTTTGTGTGCCACATTTCCGGATCGCAAGAGTTCCACGACAAGACGTCCAGCAGAGACAAGGAGTTCCGCTCATATCCGGACGCCGCTCACGACCTGAGCAACGAACCGCCGCGTATCCGCAATGCTGTTGTCCAGGATTTTGTCAAGTGGCTCGAAGATCGCGCGTAAGAAGACAAGAAGACGATAAAAACGAGAGCGATTCATAAAATAAAGAAGCAGTTAAACTGAGGCGTTGACCTGCCCGGCGACTTTGCCGGCGCACTTCTTGAGGATCGCGCGGCCGTACGGCACGAACGACGCGCCATACCACAGCATCGCAGCGTACTGGATCATCACCAGCAGCAGTACGAGCGGGCCGGCCTTGGGGAAGCCAAACGCGATGATGAGCGTGAGCACCATGGCGCCCATCCAGATGCAGCACGCTACGCGACGCACAGGCATGCACATGACCTTGATCTGTCGCTTGGGGCCGACCAGGAACAGTGAGCTGCCGATACTGGAGAGGTTTCCCACCGTGTAGAAGAAGCCGAACTGCTTGACGTGCTTGGGGCCGCCCCACATCATGAGCGTGGACAGGAAGCCGCACATGGCGCCGAAGATGTAGCAGCCGAGCGCACCGTACAGTCGCTGGCGCTTGGTGAGCTTGCACTGGTCGGCGAATTCGTCCAGCAGCCCTTCTTCCTCTTGGTTCTTTGGCGTGCCCTTGGAGTCGCTCTCCAGATCCATCTCAGACGCGGCCGTGCTCGCGGAGCTGTTGGTGCGAACGGGGATGTTGAGGCTCTTGGCGGCCGATTTCGCGCCCGACTGCAACGCCGCCGAGCCCGACTGGAGCACCTGCGAGCCCTTCAGCGTCGCATCCTTGAGCGAGGCCGGCACGTTCAGCTGCGCAGCCTTCTCCTTGGCCAGCGCCGCCGTCTGCGCCGACTTGGCCTTGATCTGCTCCAGCATATTGCTGCCTGTGTGGGGAGATATTCAGAACTGGGCTGCTGATGAGCCATTTCGTCCAATCCGAAGAGGCTATTTTTGGAGATGATTCGATTATGTGGACCACATGGTCCTAATTTTGTCCTGGATTAAGGTGGCGTGATGTGTGTTGGGTACACCCAGGTTGAACAGCTTGGTCAGTTCCGCCAATCCCCACGCAGGCAACATGTCGGATTCCGAGGAGTACGAGTACGAGTATGACAGCGATGACCAGGTCGGCAGCGACGATGATGGCGCTGCCACTGGTGAGGAGATGGACGAAGAGCGCAACGCTGCCAAGGAGGCGCAGATTCAGCTGGAAAACACCTTCTACGAGGCCGAGGACTTCCGGCAGCGGGGAGATCTGGCCAGCGCGCTGCAGTACTTCCAGCGCGTGGTGGAGATGGAGAAGCAGGTGGCGCAGCCGGAGGACGCCAAGTGGAGCTTCCAGGCGTATGAGAACATCGTGAAGCTGTCGGTGAGCGCCAAGCAGTGGGACGCCATGCTGCGCACCTACCAGCAGATGCTGGCGTTCCTGCCGTACGTCACGCGCAACGAGTCCACGGACTCGATCTCGTCCATTCTGGACACGGTGTCGGTTGCGACTGGTGCGGAGAGTGCGTCGTACGTCACTAAGGTGCGGAAATTAGGCAGATTGCGCGGGCAGACAAGTGACTGATGCGATATGACTACTGTAGGTGTACGAGATCACTCTCGACCGTCTCAAGGACCTCAACAACGAGCGCCTGTGGTTCAGCATGATGGTGAAGCTGGGTCGACTGTATCTGGAGATGGAGCAGTTCGCGCAGCTGGAGCGTCTCCTGGATGAGCTGTACGAGTTCTGCAAGTCGCCGGAAGGCCAGCCCGACCAGTCCAAGGCCACCCTGCAGCTGGACGTCTACTCGCTTCACATCCAGGTTCGACTGGCTCAATTGAAGTCTTTGAGCGTGAAGATCTTCCTTTCTAAATGGATCGTACACTGCGTGCTGTAGCTTTGTGGCGCGACCAAGAACAGCCAGAAACTACGTGAGATCTACCCGAAGACGCAGGATCTGGATGCCGCTGTGGCTGATCCACGTATCATGGGGTGCGTCTCTTGTCTCCACTGAAGACTTTCTATCCCCCTATTTTGCTGACTTACATGTATTGCTTGTGACAGTGTCATTCGTGAGGAGGGTGGCAAGATGTATCTCGAGGAGCGCCAGTGGATGCTGGCGTACAACGAGTTCTTCGAGAGCTTCCGCAACTACCAGGAGGCTGGCCAGGCACGTGCCACGCAGTGCCTCAAGTACGTCGTGCTAGCCAACATGCTCGCGAGCTCGGACATCAACCCCTTCGACTCGCGCGAAGCCAAAGTGTACCAGGATGTGGAGGAGATCGGCGCGATGCTGCTGCTGCGTGGCGCGTACGAGACCAACGACATCCAGCAGTTCGAAAAGGTGCTCAAGAACCCCAAGTACAAGCTGCTGAGCGACCCGATCATGATGAAGTACTTGAACCCGCTGCTGCGCAACATCCGCTGCCAGGTGATGAAGAGCTACGTGCGTCCGTACCGCATCATGCAGATGACTAGTGTTGCCAAGGCGGTGAACGTGTCGCTGGCGGAGGCAGAGGAGATCGCCGTGCATCTCATCCAGAACGGCGAGCTCGCTGCCAAGGTCGACCAAACGAAGGGATTGCTGGTCATGCAAGACGACCAGAGGTACGATAGCTTTGGAGTTGGCATGAGCGTCGAACGACGAACCGAAACTGACGATGCATGGATGGATGTTGTAGAATGCTCGATGAGCACAAGACATTCGAAGCTATCGACCGATGGGCCAGTGCGCTTGACAAGCTGCACTTATCCGTTGTGGCGCGAGTGTCGCTGCAGGCATGAGCTCACGGACTTCGTGACAGCGGTTATGAAGGTAGCGACGATTAGCAAGTGGCATCTATTTCAACAGAGTATGTCTAGCCAAGCAGTGGCTTGGCTGAGACCAGCTTGATCGGGTTGGCAATCACGTGGCGGCTTTGGATCAGCTTGAGCTCGCAGTTGCGTCCGCCCAGACGGAGCGTGATCTTGAGCACACTCTGGATGGTGGACAGCACATTCTCCAGCACTGTCGGGAAGTCGTTCGGCAGCTTGTTCAGCCACGCAAGCAGAAGCGCAGCGAACAGATCGCCCGTGCCGGTGTAGTAGCTGTCAATCATAGGGATACGGATCTCGTACTGCTCGTAGAAAGGCTCGGCCGAGCCATTGCGGGTAACCTTGCTGCCGATCACCACGAGTTCCGAGGCGTTCATACTTCCGTCCTCGAGCTTCTCCTGGAAACTGCTGATAACGACGACGGACGGACCACGCGCGTGGAGCTGCTTACACGCGGCAAGCGCATCAGCGACAGTGTCAATCTTCGTCTCGGTCAGCAGTTCGCATTCAAACTGGTTGGGCGTGAGCACGTCGGCGATAGGCACAACGCTCGTGCGGTACAGATCCACTGCAATTGTCATTGTCGTCCGTCAGTGGGATTATTCGTCAATTCAGAACAGAAATCGCATCATGGCAGAGCCAACATACCCAGCTCTTGCGCGACGTACAGCTTGCCGTTGTCTCCCAGCACCGGATCACACACGTACAGCACCTTCTGCTTGGACTGGGCGGCGCTGAGTCGCGCATAGACCTTGAGGATCGCGGCCAGCAGCGCCGGCGAGCCGATGTAGCCCGTGAGCAGATGCGTGTATTTGTCTCGCAGCAGGTCATTCTGCTGCAGGCCGTCCAGCAGATCCAACACGTCCTCGCCCGTGAGACGCAGGTGCTTGCCGCCGAAGCTCGGGTAGCCGGTGTGGTTGGAGAAGTGCACACTGTTGATGATGTCCACCTCCATGCCGAGTTGCTGCAGCGGGAACACGGCGCTCTTGTTTCCCACGTAGCCTTGCACGACATGCGACTGGATGCTCAGCACGCGCCCATGGCACTCGAGCGCGCCAATGTCCAGATCCACGTCGCCCACGCGCACGGCGCCGGCATCAGCTGAGGAGTGGGCCATTGTTGCGAAAGGGTGGGAGCTGCTGGTGGATCGCTCTTCCATCGTGGTGCAACACTAAGTACGGCATACCTAGCCATCTGGGGACATGCGAACTTAGTGGAGGAATCCCTCGTCTCACCATGAAGTCACATTTTTTTCGCCGCCGAGTCGCAGTCGCAATTTACGGCGCACATACGGAGTGGGATTTGCCTCCAGATTCCTCATCCAGGATGGCTTCCTCCCACAATCCCAAGCGCGCGTCCTGCATCATGCGCCTACCGAATATATACTTGTACCTTGCCCCCGTAACACTCACACTGGGTACGCTCTCCAGCGTCCACCAGCCATCCGGCACTCCAGTATCATCGCGCCTTTGCGACTGGGCAATCACTTGCTGTCGGCTCTTTCCATCCGACGCGCTTTCAAGGTTTCCGGACGTGGGATCTTGGCGTGTGGGCGGTCGCTTCCGTGCCTCCAGCTGGTTCAGCGTGTGAGGACAAACGTGCCTGTCGAAGGTCACTCGTACTTAAGCGAGTGATCCAGCTTCTGTGTACTTTGGGCCAAGAGCCGGTGCGCCCATGTGGTGGGGGCTGGTTACTGGGTTGAGTTACACAGGAGACATGTGGCCGAGAGGCTGGATGGATACTGGTAGAGATGGCGGCGCGCCTGAGTCGCCGGACCTCTACGCACGCAGTTCAGTTGGCAAAGTGCTTTGGACCCGTACGACCAGAAGCTAAACACCACCAAGCGCACCATGATGGCGGCTCGATGGAAGACGTTGGCCATGGCCCTGGCGCTGCTCGCGCTCCATGGCGACTTCACCACGCGCAACGGCGTCATGGCCGAGGCTGACTGTCTCAAGGACGGCGAGTCCTGCACGAGCCTCGAGACCTGTCCGCAAGTGTGCTGCTCGGGCGTGGGCATCCGCACCAGCGGGAACACGCGCCGCTGCCCGCAGTTCAACGCCGTGTTTGGCAGCGCGGCTGACAACACGCCGACAGCAGCGACGTCGCCAATGTCCGTCGACGACAACTCGCACTGGGAGGCCGCTGGCTCAGACACGTCGTCCTCGTCGGAGGACAACACTGCGCCATCCTCGAACGGAGGGGATGGCCTCGCGACCGACTCGCCTTCCGCGCAATCTAACAGCACCGCCACTACGGACGCTCCAACACCGACACCATCTACTACCAAGAGCACCGACAGCGTCGATGCCTTCCAGTCTTCTAGCACTTCCGTCTCTCGAGGTGGAGCGAATGGCAGTACAACCTTCGTTGTCGTCATCGGCGCCCTCGCTGGATGCGTCGTGCTTGTTGCTGCCGTTATGTACAAGCGAAAGACCGCGAACCAGACGTCTCTCGATGCCCCCAGTTCCTCCTACCGTGGCTCGGACGGCGCCGGCCTCACCCCGGACAACCGCTCGCTCGTCGGCATGTTGGACGGCGGCGCGCGCGCGACCACGGACTCCATGAAGCAACTTCCAGTTCTGTCTATGGGATCCCGAGACGACGCCAGCATCCCCGCTCGTATCTCGTCCCCGTTCGGCCAGGGCGCCGCACGTATCAGCTCGCCTGCCAACCGAGGCATGACGAACGAGGACTACGCTTTCGAAGTGGAGTCACGCGCCGGAAGCAGCGTGCAGGTAGCCTTTGTGGACGTGCACCACGACGCGGACATCGCCCCGGAAAAGAACGGCGTCGTGGCTCTGTAAGGCGTCGAGATGAAGACGCCTGCTCGGGTCGTCACGTAGAGAAGGAGACTGTAGATGAGATTGGCGATTTTGTGTGTGTTTGTGAGAGGGGGTATGTGTGACTTGTGTACCGTAAAGTCCGTATAAATTAAGGGAAATTTGCCTCAAATATACGGTAATCTCGCATACGAACTTAACAAATCACCGTACTTAACCTGACTCGAAAGAACGGAAGGTGCGGCACGAGGGGAAAGAGCCCGTCGTGGAGATTCGCGCCCAAGTGGGAATGGAGCGTCGGCGCCGCAGCGATTTAGCGAGCGACGGTGAGGACTCCCGTCGCAAGAAGCGGCGCAGTCGCAGTGCTAGTCCTCGACACGCGCTGAGACGCGAGAAGCGCCGCCCGCCGGTGCATGGTCGTGGCAGGAAGAGCGCCGGAAGTGAAGGCTCTCGCTCGGCCGGGAGACCACGCCGCAACGGCACGTTGAAGAGCTACAGACTCACTGTGCGAGTGTGAGCATTGAGACTGACAGGCAGTTGGATGGACAGGTCGTTCGCGCACACGCTCGCGCTCTCGCTCGCGACGGAAACCGAACGGAGGCGCGCGATCGCGCTCGGGGGCGTTGGAATCACGACGCCGCCACAGCAGCAGGTGCGTTTCACGACAAGAACTGGGTTTGTTTGACAGAAAAGATCAGAGGACTGATGGAGTTTATGCCTGTGTGTATGACCAGGGGATCGCGCCGTGATGTTCGCCGCCACCGCACGCGCAGTTGGAGTCGCGATCGGAGCCGCAGTCGCAGCCACAGCGTGAGATCGCGACGCTCGGACCGCAGCCGACGAGCCGACCGCGACCGCGACCGAGAGAGGGACAGAGACCGAGGCCGCCATAGTCGACGCCGCGGCAGTGACCGCAAGCCCGCGTACGAGCAGGAGCGTGTGGAGGACGAGGACAGTGACGACAGCGCCGGCCACGACGACACGGTCGGCAGCTACGACGGCAAGCCCGGAGACTACATCGCCTCTCGCTGTCAGTGATGATCCTCTCTCTTGATAGATGGATATGTCTTACTAACTTACTATGCTATGGTTACAGACAAAATCATTCGGGAGGCCGGACTGGGTACGTTCGGACGCGTGCTCGAGTGTCTAGACAAGCAGCGCGACATCATCGTGGCCATCAAGGTCGTGCGCAAGGTGGAGAAGTACTCCGAGTCGGCCAAGGTATGGCACGCACAACCTGTTCCCCTTGTCGTGGAATTTACAACGAATGACTGGAACTTAACTTGTAGATCGAAGCCAACATCCTGCAGGACGTGAACGACAAGGACACCAACAACGCGTCGCTCTGTGTGCGGATGTACAAGTGGTTCGAGTACAAAGGCCACGTGTGCATGGTCTTTGAGCGTCTTGGCTGCTCGCTGTACGATTACCTGAAGAACCATGACTACCAGCCCTTCCCGCTCTACTGCGTGCGTGCGTTCGCGTGGCAACTACTCACTTCGCTGGAATTCATCCACTCGATCAAACTCATCCACACTGATCTCAAGCCTGAGAACATCTTGTTGGTTGAAGACGAAGAAGAACGCGTCGTGACGTCCTCGCCTTCGTCCTCTTCATCGTACAGCTCGCCAAACATCCGTGCTCCCGCAGTGGCGAATGGGAGTCGACCGAAGGAGTACGACGCCCTCGTGGACGTCGATTCGGGACGGTTGACGTGCCGACCACCTGCGAACTTTGCTGCCAAGTGTGAGTGTAGATGTGTGATCGGAGATGGGACTGTGTTGACCAAAGAGCTGACGCGAATGGGTCTTGGGGCAGTGATTGATTTCGGAGGCGCGACTTACGACGACGAATCCAAGAGCTCCATCATCAACACGCGCCAGTATCGCTCACCCGAAGTCATTTTGGGTCTCGGATGGAGCTTCCCGTCGGATATTTGGTCGGCAGGATGTATCATCGCGGAGCTCTACATCGGAGAGCTCCTCTTCGCCACGGTAAGTCTGCTGTTTCGCTCGTGCACGCATCGTCCCATTCAAATCTAACTGTAGCCATGTCACTCTGAAACAGCACGAGAACCTGGAGCACCTCGCCCTCATTGAGCGCTGTATCGGCCCACTGCCTCGTCACATGATTGACCGGATTGCTCCACACGGGGATAAGTTCTTCCGGCATGGCCATCTGGACTGGCCGGAGGGTGCATCCAACGACGAAAGCGTGGACCACGTCAGGCGTATGCGGTCGCTACGGCAAATACTACGGCCTGAAGATGCAGCCACAGGTCTGCTCGACCTGCTTGAACAAATGCTGGTCCTGGATCCAGAGAACCGCATCACTGCCAAGGCAGCTCTACGACACAAGTTCTTCGACGGATTTTCGATGCGGAACGTCACGCAGAATATCACATGATGGACGAAAAGGAGAAAAAGTGTAGTCGGCGCTGTAGATCCAGGCAGCAGACAATACGTAGAAAGAGTAGGGGGCCACGCGGACACAAGTAGCAACATGAATCATGTGATCTACGTGGACGATACGCGCAGACTCTGAACGATAGCTACGCTGTGGGAGAAGCGCCACAGGAGAAACGCCACAGTTGGAAGCGGAGCTCCCAAGTGGCTACACAGTGTCCGATGTCACTGAAGTGAGGTTTTACCATCCATGATGAACCGTGCTACACCCTAATAGAAGACTTTACGTGAAGAAGCGCGGGTCGAAGAGCTCAACAAGCACCGTTAGCAGCGTCACGATGAGCTCAGCCGTGGGGAAGAACCCTCCGGGTTCACGCAACGAAGACTTCTTCGCGTGGGAGGCGAAGGGTGCGAGCGCCGTGAAGGCGGCGGACGCCGGTGGCCCTTTCCAGGTGGAGCAGCTCATCCAGCGGCTGCTGCGAGCGGATCCGACGGCTCTCGCCAAGATCTACACGGTGCCGGAGGACCAGGACACGTACCTGTGGCAGTACGAGCACCTGCGCCAGATCATGAAGGAGCTCAACATTCTTGTGGCGCGGCTGGACGGGAAGTGCACGCGCGAGAGCTGCGTGGTGATGAAGGCCACGGACGACTGGGTGTTCCTATGCGCGGCCCACAAGGCGCCGAAGGAGTGCTGCGCGTTCGAGTACATCGTGCACACGATGGACAACGTCAACACGCTGCTCACTAGCAGCCGCGTGTTTCCGTCGCGCGTGGCCATCACGTCCAACGCCACGCAGTACTTCCAGTCCGTGGCGCGTCGCCTGTACCGCATCTTCTCCCACACGTACTTCCACCACCCCGAGGTCTTCCGCGAGTTCGAGGACGAGACGTTTCTGTGCCATCGCTTCGTGTACTTCTCCACCAACTTCTGTCTCATCCCCAAGAACCTGCTCATCATCCCCGACATGCTTTGAGAACTACACGTACGGCAGAGTTGTAAAGTTAAGGTATATTCCATTCCATCTACGCACACACTAGGATTCTCTGTCTGTCTCTCGTGCTAGTCGTCATCGTCTCGCCTTTAGGACCGACGCAGGTTGTTCAGTCGTGCCTCCAGGTCGCTCATGGCGGAATCGGTCGCGTCGCCACCGCCGGCAGCCACTGGCGCTGGAGGAGGAAGCGTCATTGGCGAAGCGGCGGCAGCAGCGGCCACTGGCGCGGTGCGGCCCACAGGCGCCTCTGGCACTGCGCCCGTGAGGTCGATTCCGATCTCGTCCAGCACTTGGCCCACGATCTTGTCCTCCTCTTCCTCGTCCTGGTCGGCGTCCATGACGTCGTCGATGGTCTCGCCGATCATCTCCTGCTGCATCTCCATCTTCTCGCTCTCCTTCGTGTACTCCATCATGATCTTGTTGAGTCGCGGCAGGTTCATGGTCTTGGCCATGGACTTGAGCGCCTTGGTCGTTCCCTGCAGCGCCGACGTCATCGCCTCCGCCGACTTGGCTGTCTACAAACATCCACAGCATGAGACTCTCTTCTCCTGAGCAAAAAGCAAGCAGTGGGTTCGTACCTCCATACGCAGGGACACGGCTTGCAGCTGCGAGCGCATCGTGTAGAACTTGGTGATGTGCTGGCGCGTGCGCACGAGATCCTTGGCCATGATCTTGACGGACGCGATCTGGCCCTCCTTGGCCATCTTCTTGATCTCGATGATGAGCTTCTTCTCCTGCGTCTGCAGGTTCATGCGCTCGCGGTCCAGCTCGCGGATGGCGCGGTTGATCTCGCGCTTATTCTCCCGCAGCTGCTCCTTCAGCGTCTTTTTCGTGCCCAACACATTCCCCATGCTTGCTTCGCAATTCTTTTCCGATGTGGGTGCCGCAAGAGAACAAGAACCCACCGGAGCTGCTCGATTCGTACTTAGTAGATAAGGTACAGTAGCCACGGTGGACAGGTGCAACATGTTGCCCACAACCCAGGCGCACCCAGTGCTGATGAATTTTGCGACGTTGGACTCGTAGCTCGTCGCAGCGTGGTGATACAGTCACCAGTCCATGAAGACACGACATGATCAGTTGACTGTCATATCGGCGGGAGTAGCTTCAAGCTGTGCTGTATCAAATGAATGACCCCAACAAGCTAAAGGTGAGTTGGAGTGGAGCTCCACTGCAATTGACTGGGGACAATTGTGAGACTGACCAACCAGGCCACTTGGCATCGACCAGTATGGTCTCGACTAATCTCAGCTTGTTGCATGAGAGAGAGAAAGAGAGAGGAGGAGGATGCCCGCCCACGACGCCATGAAGGAGCACTTTTCGACTGGGGAGCTCAGCAACGAACGGAAGCCAGAAGACGATCATTCTTACGCGAGTGAATGTGCCTAGATATGTTATTTTCGTATCTTCTGGTGCTATAATGGTTGTTGATTGGATCTCAGGGGCTTTTCTGCAGGCTGACCTATCCTATTTTCCTGCCGTGCAGCACGAGCCGCTAGTGCATAGCCTCCATATCTTTGGCGCTGCTTTGGCGATCCTCAGTCGCATCGATGCCTCTCTTGTCTCCCCTACAGTCGAATGGTGTAGACTGCGCAGGCAGACAGGGTGTTGATCGCCCACCGTGGCTCGCCAATGTGAACTGTGCACCAGGTCATGCTCCCTCTCTTCCTACAGCACTTCCTTCTCTTGCTCTCTGCCTTCCCGCAGGCTCCATTCGCGCCGTCGCCGGCTTGGTTGACGCCCGTGATGGCTGATCACTTTCTCTCCGGATGGTGCGCGTTCCACGCTCGAGAGGGCCAGTGGTCCCGCAGACGGATGGGTGGACAAGGGAACGCTGCATCGCGAGGGAATCTGCAATCGTCTGCAGACGAGTCAGCGCGTCGCTGTTGCAGTGAACACTGCACTGTGGGCTCTTCACGAGAAGGTCTCTCTTTGCACCCAACGGAAGGGCACTGCGCACGGAGCGTCGGGACGGCGTGCAGCCGCTCGGTCCACGACGAGGGATGCTCGGGACGGTCGTGGACCAATCCGCTCTCATCCATCACGACGGAACCGCACGCCAGAGAGGGCTCCGCATCATCAGCCGAATGCTGGCGGCAAGGGGGGACACCCACAGGAAGTATGTTCGGCCGAGGCGCGAGGGAATCCAGCGTACAGTAGTCCCCATGGCGATGCACTGGAGGGCGTTGGTGTGTCTGTCGTGACGTCCCCTCATCAGCACTCGCATCCTGGTCCTCTGGGCCTGTGTGGTCGTCACTCGCCCCACAGATGGAGGACTCGTGTTGGACGCCCTGAGCTTCCACGTGGTCAACTTGGAGGGGTAGGTGATGATCATCTTCAACGAGTATTAATAGAGTAGAGGTCTGATTTTTATTTATCTCCAATCAGAGAGGCTCAATGTATGCGGGTAGGGCTTCTTCTTCTCGGCAGTTGTCCTCCTGTTGCGTTTTCGCAGGTGTCCCCTTCCATCCCTGGGTGTTTTAAACCGCCAGCAGCTCCGTTGGTCTCCTCGAGGCCCAAGAGGTCTCCCGCTCGCCACAACCGCAAACTCATCGAACGACGAAACGCTCCATGGGCTCGTCCGCCGTGGCGTCTCCGCCTCTGTCGGCAGCGGCATCGGCCTCCTCCCCCGCCCCCGACGCCTCCTCCTCCTCCTCTGTGCGTGTGGGCGCGCTGTCCTTCTGCCGACTCGAGTGCGACCACGGCGAGCTCTTCCTCAGCGAGTACAAGCGCAGCAACCGCACCAAGGGCCTAAAGATCCTGCGCTGCTTCCCGCACTGCTGCCCCAACCACATCGACCGCAGCTACTGCGGCACGTCGCTCCACGTCGTCGTGCAGACCGAGCCAGGGACAGCGTCCTCCACGGCCACGGCAGCCACCCCAGCATCCTCGGCGGCCTCGTCGGCGGCCGTGGCGAGGGCCAAGCAGCTGGCTGAGAGTGTGTTCCTGTTCGCTCGCTTCGAGTGCTCGACGGATGCGGGGCTCAGCATGGGCGAGACGCTGCCGTCCACCGCCGTCGTGCGAGACACGCAGAGCGAGGAGAACCCCGAAGGCCAGTGGATCCCGGGCATCAAGGAGCGCGCGTCCACAGTGTCATCCGCCATGAAGAACGTCGCGCAGTCCATCAACGACGTACGCAGCAGCCTCTCTCTCTATGCTTCTTCACCCATTGAGTACTGACTGTGTATGCTTTGTTCCATCAGCACACCCTCGTGTACCAGCTCAACGGCAAGGTGTACTCGCGCTGGTACTACGACTGGGAGAGCGGCGCCAACAAGGCCCAGCGGCTCATGCGCCACGTGCTCAAGGCCTACGTCTTCGAGCGCTGCGCGTCAGAAGACCTACAGTCCCCATACGCTCTCCGCGTCGTCGGCATCGTGTCGTCGCCCGAGTTCACGGTCATCTCGTACCGGCGAGCGCCGAACGAGGGTGGTGCCTTGGGTGCACCTGCTCCTGTCGGCAAGGGTGATGCAACGCCGCGCGAGCCTTCACCTTCCGATGGTGTGGCAGGTGACCGCCGGTCGACGCCAGATCTCATTGACGGCCACAAACGCGCCCACCACGACGGTGTGCGTCACAGCATTTCGTCCCTCCCATCAGACGATGCGATGGACGGTGACAGCAAACGCCGTAGACGCACCAGCGCACAGGCCTCTGGCTCACATCAGTACGGATTCGTCATCCCGCTGCGTGACGCGACGCCGCTGCAGCTCTTTGAGGACCGAGTGCTGTGGGAACACGCGAACGCCGGTGTCGTGACCGTCTCCAAGAACCTCGCGTTGCTGTTCCACTTCCTCAAGTGGACGCCACTGGACTACTACGCTGGCTTCGTGGATGAGCTCGTGCATTTAGTCAACCACAAGATCCTGGAACCGCTCGTGAACGCGCCCGAGAAGCTCAACTGCTTTGCACGCGTGCTGCTGGAGCACGCGCAGACGCAGCCGACGAGCCGCCACCGTGGCGTGCCGCCCGTGCTGTCGCGCGAGCTGGAGACACTGCTACGTGCCATCGCGCAGGCCGCGATGTGGTTCTTCTCGGAGGAAATGCGGTGGTGGTCGCGCGATTTCGTGCAGCGCCACGCCAGCTCCGTCACCAGCAAGCCGCGACTGCGTGCGGCCTTTGTGTTGTGGAACGTGGAGCTGGAAGCCCGACTCAATCGCCACGTGTTCTCGCAGAGTCCGTTGCAGACTCTGGCAAACGCCGCTGAAGAGATCATCGCCGCTGTGTACACACACGAGCTGTACCACCCGAAGCGGCCAGTGGTGCGTCAGGTGCTGGGCGAGCACGGGTTCTTGGGCTGGCGTTCGTTTGTCGCTCAGATGCGCGACTCCTTCATTGCCCAGTCATCCACGCGTGCTCGTTCAGCTGCTGCTGGTGGTGGTGAGAATGCTACTGCTACTGCCACCACTGTCGCTGCTCCAGTCGTGTCGTCTGGCCCTGGTACTGTTGCCGCGCCAGCACTCGCGCTATTGCCACGCGTGCCTTTGCCTTCAAGCCCACTGGAGCGCATGTGGAATGGCGACTGGGTGCTAGACGTCGACGAGTCCACGTGGAAGTCGCAGGACGGCCACGCCCACACGGACGGCATCTCGCTCGTGGCCGTGCTCGACCTCATGGCTCAGCTCTCGCGGCTCCAGGTGACGCTGCAGCTCGAGCAGCGTGTGCTGAGTCTGTGTTCGCGAGCAGCGTTCGCCTCCGCCCCCAACTTCGAAGGCACGAAGCTCGTGCTCGACTGCAAGAGCCGCGTCTTCCGCTTCTCAACACACGGCGTCTCCACCGCCATGAGCGAAGGTGCTGACGGTGACTACATCGGCTCCACACGCATGGAATCTCCAGACCGACTCGTCGTGTACCTCGAGACGTTTCGTTGGTCGCGGACTCCAGGCACGCGCTCGTACCATGTGCGCATGCGCATCGAGTGCTTTAAGCAGCAGCGGCTCTTCATCAACGGGGAGGTGCTCGAGACGATCTCGGCCTCGTGCTTCCCCAACGAGGAGCTGCAGTACATGCCGGAGCGCAAGATTGCCGCCAAGATGAAGATCGTCAACCGCCTCTTCGCTCGACATCCCATGGCTGTGCCGCTGCCGCTCGCCAACACTAGTGCCAGTGTGGGATTGGGAGCTGGCACACCACCGGCGGGCAATGTGGCGTGGCGTCGACTGGGCGGCTTCCGCCTCGTGTATGCGCGTGCCACTCGATAGAAAACCAGCCTCGATGCAGCATGAGTAGTGGAGGATCTGTCCCATATATTTAAAAGGTGCTCTAGTATAGTATGCTGGCTCTATTCGTCGTCTTCTTCCTCTCGGCGCTGCTTCTTGGACTTTTTCTTCGTCTTCTTGGCGTCCACTGAGCCTCGAAGCGCGCCCATGATGGCCGTGATGTCCTCGGTCGTCTCATCCGCCGATGTCTTGCGCTTCTTGTCCTTCTTGCTTTCCTTGGTCTTGGACTTTTCCTTCTTGTCCTTCTTCGACTTTTTCTTGCTCACGCCCTGCTCGTCGTCGCCCACGACGTCCTTGAACATGTCGGCGATCTTGTCCTTCTTCTCGTACGACGCCTCCCACTTCTCGCGGTTGTTGCGGAACTCGTACAAGTTCACCGTGTTCATCACGAGCTGCGCAAAGTGGCTGCCGCTCAGCTTGCCCTCCACGGCCAGCAGCTCCTCCGCGACCGTCGCCTTGTCCTCCAGGCGAGCCAGCTTGTTGTAGCACTTGATGACCGAGAACGCGCCCAGACGATCCAGCGCCAGCTCACCGAAGCGACCCACAAACTTGCCGAACAGCTCCGAGCGCACCCACTCACGATCAGCGTCTTCACTCTCCCAGATCGGCTCAATCACACAGCGGCTGCCCGTCGAGTCTGTGGCAAGAGCAATCAGCTGCGCCGAGTTCAGGGCAAGAACGCCCTTGTACAGCGGCTCCAAGTACGCGGCATATTCAAACGCCAAAAGCTCGGACAGGATCTTAGCGCCCATCACGTTCAGATGGACCTTGCTGCTGCCACCAGTGGCAAGCTGCAACGACAGCAGCGCTGGCACGACGTCTTTCTGCGCGGCCTCTGGCTTCTTGCTTTCCTGCTTCTTGACGGCTTCCACGAGCAGCGTGTAGATCTCCTTCTTGTGCAGGTCGACACGGCGGCACATCTCGATCAGTCGCCACACGACACCCGCGCGGCCCTTGGACAACAGCGTCCACAGAGCCGGATCCAGCTCATTCAGCACTTCCAGCGCCAGCTCACGGGAGGAAATGTGCTGGATTGCGTTCTGCACGACGTAGTTGGCGATGTTGTGCTGCGAGAACTCGAGCAGTTTGCCTTTGAGGCAGCGGCGGAAGATGGCAGCGAAGAAGTCGTCACTCACGCTGCTGAACAGCGCCTCCAGGAAGTGGCTCGTCACGGCGTCGCTGGCGTAGTCGAAGAACGCGCGCACGCTCGTCTCTTCGTCTCCCCACTGCAGAATGTGCTGCGCCAGCTTGGACTGGGCCTTCGGAGGAGCCAACTTGAGTGCCGCGGCGAGCAGCGGACCCGAGTTCGTGTCGAACATCAAGTTGAGCATCTCCTGCGTGGACGCCGCGCGGAAGCGACGTAGGAACTGCTGGTACAGCGCCTCGAACGATGCTGGCACTTCGTACGTTGTGACCTCGCCGTCCTTGCCCGTGCGCGCCTCACCGAACGTGACCACGCGGTGCTTGCCCTTCTTGCCGCGCTTCTCAGCCACGAGTGGGCGGCCGGCGAGCACTGCGAGCACGGAGCGCAGCACATGGCTCGCGCTCACGTCGTTCATGAGCGTGAGCCACTCGTTCTCGACCTCGCTGACCATGTTGACGATGATCTCGCTCATGGCGGGCGTCTCCTTGAGTCGCTCGTCCTCTTCCTCGTCGCTGTCGTCGCCGGCATCATCACCATTGACTTCCTTCTCCACAATCGCGCTGGCGCGCGACAGAACGTGCTGCAGCACGTGCGACGAGTAGCGGTTGGTCCACAAGTGGCTGTAGTAACCCTCCATCTTGCTCAGGAAGTAGCGCAGCTGGCCGTCGCTCATGCGGGGCAGGAAGGTCTCGATGAGCTCGCCGGCGTGGCGGTCCGACGCCGCACTGGCCGCACGGGGCGCCAGCTCCTCCAGCACGTTCCAGAGCATGAGCTCAGCATCTTCCTCCGTGAGCTCGTCTTTGCTCTGCACGAGCGTCTCGGCCACCTCCTTCAAGTACGAGAGCGTGTCGGGCTCCAGGCGACGCGGTCGCACGCGTCTGGCAGATACAAACACGCACAGTGAGTCAGTCATCCAGTGTGGTGGCTGCATGGGGCGCCTAGTCGCTCGGCGACTCACTCTCCGCGCTGCTGCACTGGCGCGTCGTCCTCCATTTGTCTGTTGCTTCGTGTCAATCGAATGTCGATGTGAGCTTGTGCGGAATCGAATGGAGCTGCTGATGATTGGGCATGAAAGGTGAGAGGCAGAGTGATGGTCAGCAGGACGAGACGAGCCATCAGGTTAGGAACCGACATGATCTAGTTGCAAACATAGTACTGATTTTGCGGCAATAACGTTTGTATCCGTTTAGGCGGGTGCAGTCTACATGGCTACACTACCAGAACCTTCACTATACTGCATCTCCTTACTGGCGACGAGCGCTCTTGCACTTGCTTGGGGACTTGCTGGTGACAGTAGGAGTCGCCGACGTGGCCGCAGGAGCGCTCGTGGCAGGCGTCGTCGCGTCGCTGCCGCTGTCCTCGTCGTCTCCCTCGCTGCCAGCAGCGTCGCCACTGTCCACACCAGTCTTGTCCACCGAGATGCCGCTGAACTGCAGCACATCCTGGTGGTCCTTAACCATGGCAGGGTTCGGCGTCGGCGAGTACAGGAGCATACCGAAGTGGAGCTCGTAGTCCGCTGGGATCTTGTCGGTGGTGAGCGCCTTCTTGGTGGTGTACACGGCCTTGAGTGGCGCGTCGCCCTCGCTGGCGTAGAACGTGATGAAGCCCGACGCCTCGACGGCAATGCCCACGTTTGTCCAGGTCTTGTACTTGAACTCGGTCTCGAACTGCAGCGTGAAGCTGTCCGCGAGGAACTGGAGCTTGGGTGGCGACTGGCTGAAGTCGATGTACACATCCCAGACGTGCGACTCCGGGAAGTACGCCTGCCACTGGTACTTGTTCTGGATCGTGTCCTCAGCGCGGATGCTCGCGCGGAAGAACGTCGTACCCGTTGGGTTACCAGCCACGAACTGCACGAGCTCCGAGCGACGGAAGTTGGTCATATCCTTGAAGATCGCCTTGTCGTCCACGGCGACCGAGATGACGCCGGTGTTGTCGTTGTAGGCTGGCGAACGGCCCTTCTGGTCGATCTTGAGGTAGTCGGCTGGGTCGCCCGTCGTGTTGTTGGGACGCATCTTGAAGATGTGGAGCATGTAAGTTTCGTCCAGGGTGTCCATCGTGAGCGACTGGATGCGGCCGTCGAAAGGCAGCGGCTTGTTGTTCTGCTGCGCATATGTGGGCGCCATCGCCAGCAGCGCCGAGGCAGCGGCAGCCGCAATGATCGAGAAGAAGCGCATGGTGAGGAGCGTGGGTCGGAGGCCGTCGAGGAAGCTGCGAAGCTGGAGGAAATTCGAGGAATGATGGAGTGGAAGGAGATTTGTGATTTCGTCCAGGTCGACGCACTAGAACGACCTTCCTCCGGATTGTCTTTGCCGTGCGACGCTCTGTCGTCGTGTCGGTGGCATCCATCATGAGCTGGGAGTTACGGCGTGATTCGTCTCGAAAAGAAATTGAAACAGGGTCTTCAAGGAGAGAAAGAGAGGCCTTTGAACACAGCACCATCCGTACATCTTGTAGAACTTGACCACAGTGGATGATGAGTCGCGCCCGTGGTTGAGGGGTCGGACTGCCCCACGCCGGAGCCTCCGCCAGAGGATCATCAACTTGATGATCAAGTGACGGAAGATCTGATCTCCGAGGCAGATGGCTATGAGACCGACTAACTCGTGGAAGAGTCTTCCACAGTCTTCCGAAGACTGTGACAGTCACTGTCGCTTCGTTCCTCTATAGTTACAGTGCTGTACTATGGCTCCTCCATCTTGAGACTCAAGTTGAATGGATGGAAAGTGGCTTCCATGGTGTGCGCTCAAAGCAGATGGAGCCCGAAAGCCAGGCCCAGCAGCCATCAAATCGAAATGGCAGTGGCGCCGCCGCGGGAAATGCGTCATTCCACGGACGTCAGCAAAGCAATCCGCTAGCACGCGGTAGAGGAGTTTGGCAGCAGTCTTGGCACCGTATAAGAGCACGATTGGTCCACTAGCTCTGCTAGTGCTCATTTATCGAATTACCTGATACAAAAGCATAAATCTGGAAAATAGCGTTATTTCAGTAGACAAAGTGCCTCAACTGGAGTCACTCAAGTCACGGTATACCCACTTTCGACAATTCAGATAATGAATTTTCTCATGTTGCTCTTATATGAGAAGAGATTTTGGCACTTTTGGGCCAAATTTGTATTTTGGTCTCTATAATTCTAGCTCTTTTGCTCATATGCTCGTTTAGAGGAAATCGGGTCATTTATACTTGTTTTTTGTATGATGTAAGTTGGGTCATCAGTTCGGTGCTCTTATATCCGAAATGCTCGTTTAACGTGTGCTCTTATATGCCAAGACTGTATTCTCAAAGGAGGTGTCGCACAGGGTGGAGGCCACCATCGACCGTTTGTCGAGCACCTCGGGGTTGGTGACCAGCCCTCCAGGAACATTCCGTCCACAGAGACTGTTCAAGTGGAGTTTCTACGAAAGAAGTCGGTGAACAGAGCGAACGTACCACTACAGTACTTACAAGATGCTTCACGCCCTGAAAGCTCACTTCTGAAAAGTGCTGAAGAGTTTATTGGTAGCTCACCATCTCTCTCTCTCTCTCTAGCCTCTTCATCCGTCAGGGTCAATATCGACGCGCCTAATCTTCAGAAGTTGGGTTGCCACCCGGTCTGATCATGTTTGGATTAGGGTTAGCCCAGTTTCGTGTTTGATGCTGTAGTTAAAGAAAACAAATCATCCACGAATGTCTATATATGTAATAAACTGTGCCAGAGCCTAATTGAGCCGAATATTGTGATTGTGAGTGAGAAAAGGGGCCCAACACAGAGGGAACTGGATACTCTCTTTTAGATATCGTAAGGGACGGGTGCAAGTCATAAAACTTACCTCAATAGAAGAGCGTCGCTTTTGATATCTAAGAACCGAAGGTGCTCCTAATAGAGGACCTGAGTCACTTGTGACAACGTCACTAATTTGAACCTCTGTGACATTCAATTTTAATTCGGGCAAATTCCAAAAGGTGACACAAATCGAATGTTTCTGCAAAAGGTGACACAAGCCGTAAAATACGAAGAAAGCTTACCGTTCGGCGACACTTCGAGTTTTTAGAGCTTCCCATAATTAGACTTCCACAACAGCTTCCCC
>JAADVL010000166.1:0-48852 GCA_023334995.1 Pythium sukuiense
GCCAGCACCGGCAGCAGGAGTGGCGGGGGTCGTAGCAGGCGCCGCTGGCTTGCCAGCACCGGCAGCAGGAGTGGCGGGGGTCGTAGCCGGAGTTGCTGGCTTGCCTGCCACAGGCGTCGTAGCCGCAGGCGAAGGCTTTGGCGTGACCGGCACTGGTGCTCCCGCAGCTCCTCCTGCCGCTGGCTTGGCCGTCGTCGTGGCTGGCACTGGCACGACTGGCTTGGCAGTCGTGGCCGCTGGCGTTGGCTTGGAAGCAGTAGGCGTAGGCTTTGGGGTGACAGCCGTAGTAGCTGGTGCTGGCACGACAGGCGTCACAGGCTTGACCGTAGTAGGCGCGGGGTTGGCCGACGCAGGAGGCGCAACCTGAGCCGCTGGGTTACCCGCTGGCGTGGCTGGAGCGACTGGCATAACTGGAGCCGCTGGCGTGGCTGGAGCTGCAGGCGTAGCTGGAGCTGGTGGAGCCGCCGCCGACGTGGCAGGCACTGCAGGCGTCGTCACTGGTGCCACAGGCGCTGGGGCGACCTGGGCGGCTGGGTTGGCATTGCCACTCACGACCGTGGTGCCGGAGGAGCTCGTGGAGCCCGTGTTAGGCACAACCGACGCCGGGTCGTACGTTCCCGTGATGGTGCCCATGGTGAGCGGTGCCTTCTGGGAGGCGCTGTTCAGTGGCTGTACGGGGTTATAGAGGATCGTGTGGCCGTTGGCCGTGGATGGCACAGCCAGGTTGGCTCCCTCCGTGGCCGGCCCAGAGTCCACGCGCGCAGGCATGAACACCGTGGACATGAGCAGCGCCTCGCCGGCCACCTCATCGTCCAGGTCACGCGTCTCCATGTTGCTCGTCCATTGCGGAGACTCGAAGTCGTACTGCTGAGCAGAGACCGTGGCGGCCAGGGCCGTGGAGACTAATGCGATCACCTGAGCTAGCTTCATGCTAATCACTGGATACTGGATTCCCACGAGTTGTTCTGGTGGGTGACGTCCGGAGATCGGTTCTGTGGGCGAGTGTGGATTGCTCGAGTCGAATCGCGGAATGCCTCCGAGTGGAGGGGGTCTCCTGGGTGACAAGCGGATCAGTTTACCGGACCATTCAGTTCCGCACGACGGTCGACAGGCCTAGGAAGACAGACCTCCCCAGGGGAGATCGCGCCAGCATCAACCCTCCATCTGGTGGATACTACCGCCGAGTGCGTTTGATTTTTGTCTGTTTGATGTCTCCATCCAACGTGGTTTCCTCAGAGCCGTCTGGGCGGTAGAGGCGTCGCCCGCAACATCAATCAATCAGATTTCCAACCAGGCTGGTTGCCAGCGTCTGCGAGCGTTCGTTCGTGCGTGACCGTAGAAGCAGGTCATCTTACCGAATATATCGCCTCTAAATAAGTATTCGCGTCCATAAAACCATTTAATCTACTTATATAGCTTGCATCAATGACGTCTGACTGACTCCCCGCTGGGTCCGGCTGGAATTCAGCGCCGGATGGCTTCACTGATTCCCCAGTAGTTCCACTAACAGTGAAGAGCTACATCCGTATCTAATGGGCCTTCAATATTCATCCATGGTCATGGTCATGACGTTTTCAGGAACACAACGTGTGGATGCTAGCGTGGTTCAAGAGGTATCCATTGTTAGGCGTTGGTTTCGTTGATCTTCATGCGTCGGAGCTCCCGCAGGTATTCCTCGGCGACGCCCTGCTTCTCTAGTTTCGCGAGCGTCTCGCGTCTGTACTTGTCCGCGATGATGCTCTCCTTCATCGCCTTCTTCTTGACGTACTTGCCGTCGTTCTGCTCAAACATCTTGGCCTTGACGCGCATCTCGTTGTTGGTCTCGATCTGCTCCAACAGTTTCGACCCATGGTCGCGCTCCCTTTCACGGGCAGCTTCCAGGATAGCGTGCTGGCGCTGGTATTCTTGCTCGCTTCGCTGCTGCGTGAGCCTGTCGAGATGGTCCTCCATGTGCTTGACCTGGTTCCTTTGATCGGCGTGGAAGGCTTCTTGCCGCTGTCGGTCCTCGAGGATGGACTGCGTGAGTCTCTCACGCGCCTCTTGGTCTCGCTTCTGCTTCAGTCTTGCGTTCATCTCATTCTCTTCCCACGCCTTCTTTGCGCGGAACTCGTCCTGCGCTGCGCGTTTGTCTTGGGCTTTTTCTTGCTGGGCACGAAGCTTCGCCACTCGCACTTCCTTTGCCTTCCGGATCCGCATCTCCTCTTGGATCTTGGCTTCTTCCTCCGCAGCCTTCTTGCGGAGATACGCAGCCGCGACCAGTTCCTCGTGCTTTTCACGACGAACAGCAGCGTCTTTCATTTCCTTGATGCACTCGTTGGTCTTTGCGACTTCTTTGACCATCTCTTTGACTTTTTCGCGGTGGTGCTCGATCTTCTTCTGCTCCTCATCTTCATAGTGTTTGTACGTCTTGAGAATCTTCTGGGCCTCGATCGCTTTCGCCTCCTCTTCGTACATCTTCTTCTTCTGGCGGTCGGCGATCTGCTGCTCTAGCATTTGACGGGCTTCAATACGCGTGGCCTGGGCCAGTGCCTCATCCTGTTTGCGTTGGTCGAGCTCCACAACACGCTCCTTCTCCATGATCTGATCGTGGAGGCGATTGTACTTGGCCTCGACATGAGCTCGCTCTTGCTGATGCTCCTTCAGAGAGTCGCAGAGTCTGTAGCCTGTGGCCTGCGTCGCCAAGGCGTTGATCCTGCGTAGAGAGATGAGATGCTGGTTACGCAGCACATCGTCATCGGTCAGCAGCGCCTTCCGCTCCGCATCAAGCTCCATCTCCATCGCCGTCTGCTCTCGCCGGTCGCGCACTTGCATCTCTTTCTCCATCATACGCCGCTTCCGCTCATGGGCTTCGTGACGCGTGGCTCGATACTGCTGCTCTTGCTCGTGCTTGAGCTTGCGAAGGTCGTCGTCTGTGAGGATCACAGACTCATTCTGGTGGAGCCATCGTCAGTCTCACCTGTAAGTCCTCACGCAATTAGTTAATGGGTATCATACCTTGATGCGCTTCAAGTCGCTGGTGTCAATGACCTTCGTGACGCCTGCAATGTCCTTCCCCGCCTGGCGATTCACATTCGCGCGGGCCCTCGCGCTAGCTGAGCCATGCTCACTTGCGCTTCGATGCGCCATCACGAGGAGCTACAGACGGACGGCTCTCTTCAGACTCTCTACAATACAGCACGCTGGAAAAGAGCCTCACGCGAGACCAACACGAGAACAATTTTCACGGAGGGAGGCTGCGTATGTATCGATCGTTCTGATCCGTCTGCTTGCTTGCATCTTTGCATCCATGTCATGCTTCTGCTTCGCCAAAGATAGCTTCAGTATGCTGCTCGCAAAGATAGAAAGTCAGAAATCATCATGATAGTGCCACTCCGTGGGAGTGACCTCTGCAATATCAGTACATTGTTTGTCACCAATGAGATGAAGCCACCTTGTTTTGGCACAGGGTTATGCTTGGTTCAGTTTCAAACTGGTTTTGTTTGCGTCATTTCGCGCATTCAACGTAACCCTTGGACAACGAGGTGGTGATTGATGCAGAACATTCTTGTGCAAGGTGTCAATCGGACCATCGCCCCATCGCCAACACGAATCGATTGACCAACACAAGCGGGCTTTTCAGAATCAACCTCCAACTGAACAACGCCAACGCCAACACCAACAAAAATGGAGATCAAGGATTTGTTGGAGAAGCTGGTAGGCCGCGAGGACCTGACCGACGAGGAGGCCGAGTTCGCCATCCAGCAAATCGCGTCCGAGGAGTCCACGCGCAACCCCGTCGCCGTGGGCGTGCTGCTGTCGCTGCTCGCCGCCAAGGGAGAGTCCCCGCAGGAGGTCGCCGCCTTCGCCAAATACATGCGCGAACACGCCATCCCCGTCGTCGTCAAGGTACGACCACCACCAACTTTTTTGTGTCTGTCTCTCTCCCACCAGGAAGTTAACTTTTTTCGTTGGTGTTGGCGTTTCCACCAACAGTCAGAGCGACCAACGTTGGATATCGTAGGCACGGGCGGCGATGGCGCCGACACCGTCAACATCTCGACCGCCGCCGCCGTCCTCGCCGCCGCGTGTGGAGCCCTCGTAGCCAAGCACGGCAACCGCTCCGTGTCCAGTCGGTGGGTCTCTATCGTTTCTCTCTGCTTTCCTGATCCACATTCTCATTCATTTTTGTTGGCGTTTTTCCAGGTCCGGCTCGGCCGACGTGTTGGAGGAACTCGGCGTGCCCATGCTGCAGCCCGAGGCCGTGGCCTCGTGCATCGCCGACGCCAACATCGCGTTCATGTACGCCCCGCACTTCCACCCGGCCATGCGCTTCGTCGCGCCCATCCGCAAGGCCATCCGCATCCGCTCGGTGTTCAACGTACTGGGCCCGCTACTCAACCCGGCCCGCTGCTCGCGTGTCGTCATCGGCGTGTACACGCCCAAGCTGCTCGAGGTCTTCGGCTTCGTGTTCCAGTCGCTGGGCATCGAGCACGGACTCGTGGTCCACTGTGCTGGTCTGGACGAGCTCAACTCGATCGGAGCCGCCGACATCGTGGAGGTCAAGCGTGGCGAGCCACTGCGTCGGTACACACTCACACCGGAGGAAGTGGGCGTGCCGGCCAGCAAGCTCATTGATCTCAAGGGCGGCGACGCGACGGAAAACGCGGCCATTCTGCGCAAGGTCTTCTCGGGAGGAGAGGCGTGCGACAACGCCATCGGCCACACGATCGCGTACAATGCTGGTGCTGGGCTGTACGTGTATGGTCTGGCTGACAGTATCAAGAGCGGATACGAGAAGGCCAAGGCCGTGCTGGAGTCGGGCAAGGCGCTGGAGACGCTGGACAAGTGGGCCGAGACAGCGCAGCGATTGCACAGCAAGCAGTGAGCTCCTGTGGGCTGCGTGGTTGTTGGTAGATGCTAGGAAGAGTGGTTTGATACGTGGATACATGGATACATAGCAAGGTCTCCGTTAAATATAGGCCGACTGCCATCATCAAGGGTGCGACAACACGCTTGTACGGCAGCGATATTGAAGCCTCCTACTCCATTGCGGATGATGGAGCCCGATGACTACGGCTATGCGAGACGCCTGGTGTGTGAGTACTTTCACATACTGACTGTCGGCTGTGGCAACTCGGGACAATGCAGCAACAGCTACTGCCGGTCGAGTGTCGGCTTTGTCGAGCTCACACCGAATGAAGCGGCTGCAAAGAGCATCCTGCTTGCGACGATGGCCCCCGTGCCGATCTGCTCAGCTGCTGGTGAGTCCGTGGCTTCGACTGCAAGTGATAGTAAGACGCAGGAGGATGAGCGGCCAGAAGTCGATGAGGACGAAGAAGATGGGTGTGAAGAAAACGATGAGGATCTCCGTCGCGCGTGCTCTCCACGGCGTCGGCTGTCGCGTGCTGTGGAGATGGATCTCGCCTTGAACGCTGGTGAGCTGGCTCGCGAAGAAGACAGAAACGGCGGCGACGAGACGAGTGAGCGACGCCACACGAGTCTACACAAGCAGAAGCTGCTGAATGCTCTGAGACAGAGCTTCCCGGGGATGCCACAGCAGCTGCAAGTGGCTAAGAAGCACTGACCGTGGAGAGCAACTGAACTACATGAATGCACAACCACAATTCATTGAATCCAAACATGAACGACTTGTCTAAATACCTTGCAATGGAATCTCGGCGCCTGCATCAGCAACGACCGCCTCTGGGCGAGCCGGAGCCGCTCCATCCACAGCAAGAGGCTGAGGGTGCCACGCCGGCACGAGTGAGAGCAGAAGCCCGACGAAGAAGTACCGCACGTCCTGGACAACCCCGCGATCCGAGGCGATGCGAAGGTGTCGTGTGATCGCTCCCAGTCGCCCAGGCGCTGGCGGGGCGGCATTGCCGTTGGCATTGTTGCCTTCGGCTGCAGCGTTTGCGTCAGCATTCGCCTGAGCACCGCCGACGTGTTTAACCATCTCGAAGATCTTGGCAAGGATGCCAGTGATGTGTCTACACAGAGGCAGTAGTAAGTCAGATGCGAAAGATCATCACCTACGGCATCAAAGCACGAAGAAACGTACAGATACGCGCCGAACGACATGAGCGCAAGCACGATGAGCCGGTCGGTCGGTGTGTCTTGGCCGATGATGAACAGCATGAACGTCATCTTCATGGCGAGGCGGATATCGAAGAGAGGTGCAAGCTCTCGAAGCACGCGGAAGATGGGGTTTCGGTCACGCGGGTCGACGACCGGTGGAGCAGCAGCAGCACCAGGAGCAGCGGCTGCGGCGGCGCCAGCAGCAGGTTGTGGCGCTGGGAATCCGGGGGCGTGTGCTCCACCAGCCGCGGCAGCGTGGCCGTAGGCGGCCGGGTGCGGCATGCCGTACATGTACGGGTTGTGGTGGCCGTAGTGGCCGTACTGGGGGAACTGTGGGTGTGGCTGCTGTGCTGGCTGCGCTCCGTGCTCCGTCGCTGGCGGAGTGTGGTGCTGGAGCTGCATTTGCAAGTACTGGATCTGCGACAGGATCACGGCTTGCTGCTGCATGAGGAAAGCCTGTGTGTAGAGGTGCTGGTGTTGGTGGTGCGGGTGCTGTGGCTGATGTGGCAGACCGTTCGCTGGCGTGGCAGCAGTGGCCGGAGCAGCGCCGAAGAAACCCATGGAAGGGAACATGGGTGCGATGTGAGGCGTCGCCCCAACAGTCGCAGGCGTCTGCGCCGGTGGCACAGTGGCTGCTGGCGTGGGCTCTGCCACCACCACAGGCGCAGGAGTCGGCGTGGGCGTAGGCGTGGGCGTCGGAGGCGTCGGCGGCCGAGCAACAGGCGTCGTGGGCCCACTGACCATCAAGTGGAACACAAAGGGCGCCGGGTCCTCGTCCTTGGCGTCACCGTGCTTGGGGCTGCTGCTCTGATTCTGGCCGGCCAGCACCTTCGCGAGCGTGTGCGCGTCGTCACAGATCTTGCCGCCGAAGATGAGCTTCTGGTGCTTGGGCTGTGGGTTGCCCGGCAGCGCCGCCTGCAGCATTTCCTTGAGCGTCTTGACGGCGAGTGAGTCCACGACTACGAATTGCTGCGTCTCGGACGGCGCGTACACATTCTTGACCACGATCTTCACGTCCTTCTCACTCATGGTCGTCGTGGGGTTAATGCGCGCTAGTAGTGGGGTGGATGGGATGGCTGTAGCGTGTGTAGGAGCTGTAGGAAGAGAGGCGGCGGCGGCGGCTTTTCTCGCTTGGTGGCTTCTCTTTGTCTGATGTCATCCCACGCGTCAGCAGCTACAACAGCAACAGGAAACAGCCGGAAGCCACTTCCCACCCTTTATTGGATGAAACTGTTGACAACAAGATTCTATTGGACCATATTTCAACCAATCATCAATCATATTTCGTACCTAACCGAACTGTACCCACCAAAAGTACGATTTCTGACATGCTACCATTGGTTGAAATAGTGGAATACATATTGTATGATTGTATGATTGGATGATAATGTGCCACTTCATGTTGGTGTGGTCCACGCGTGTCGTATGTGTCCACAGCTTCACTGAAGAAACGCACTCCTGAATCCGATCCGAGCAGCTAGCTCCATTCGCCCTCATGCTGCGCGCCTCTCGCCGCTCGCTGGCCGCCACGGCGCTGGCCGGCCGCCGCCGTGCGTCTGCTGCGCTGCTGTCCACGGCCTCGGAGGTGATCGCGCCGAAATCGCTTCTCCAGGACGATGAGAAGTGGATCCGCCTCATGCAGAAGACCAGCCAACTCGAGTCCAAGGTGCTTCTGCCGCTTAACGAGCGTCTGCTGGGCCCATTGGACCGCAAGAACAAGGAGGAGAAGCTGCCGTCGCTGCCGTTTGTGTTCCTGCTCGGAAACCACTCGTCAGGCAAGTCGACGTTCATCAACTACCTGCTCCAGCGCGAGGTCCAGTCCACGGGCGTGGCCCCCACGGACGACGGCTTCACGATCATCGCGCCTGGCACGGAGGACATCGACCAGGACGGCCCTGCGCTCGTGGGCGATCCGGACCTCGGCTTCTCCGGTCTGCGTGGCTTCGGTCCGGCGCTCATCCAGCGTACGCAGCTCAAGGTGCGCAAAGGCATCAACGCCAACTTCATGATGGTCGACAGTCCCGGTATGATCGACAGCCCCAAGAGCCTCCACGCGCCAGGCAGCTACTACAGCGTGCCACAGTCGCTGCGTGGTGGCTACCAGGACAACGGCTCGTCGTCTCCGTTCCGTGGGGGCAGCGGCAGTGCCCTGACGTACCGAGGCACTGGGGAGAGCTCGGACCGTGGGTACGAGTTCCCAGACGTTGTGCGGTGGTATGCGGAGCGTGCGGACGTGATCTTGCTGTTCTTTGACCCGGACAAGCCGGGCACGACGGGCGAGACGCTGTCGATCCTCACGAGCTCGCTGGTCGGCATGGACCACAAGCTCCACATCGTGCTCAACAAGGTGGACCAGTTCCGGAAGATCCACGACTTCGCGCGCGCGTACGGCTCGCTGTGCTGGAACCTGTCCAAGGTCATCCCGCTCAAGGATCTGCCGCGTATCTACACGATGTGTGTGCCTGTGAAGCACGCCCAGGCCGGCCAGGCGACCACGGAGAACGGTCTCGGCACGTCGCTGCGGGATCTGGACGCCATGCGTGAAGAGGTCGTGAATGAAGTGATCCGTGCGCCAGAACGCCGTGTGGACAACCTGATCACGAACCTCTACGACTCGTCGCGTATGCTGCAGATGCACGCGTCCATCTTCGAGGACATCCGTCAGCGCTACAGCGGTGAGAAGTGGCGTCGCCTGGCGCTCGTGGCCTCGGCGCTGATCGGTGGTAACGCACTCGCTGGTGCTGCCATTTTCAGCGGTGCTCCAATTGAGTTTGCCGGTGCCACGTCCGTGCTGTCGTTCCTGCTTTCGTCCGGCCTCGTGTGGAACAACTCGAAGGTGCTGAGCCAGTTACAGCAGGACCTGCTCCAGGAAGACGCTCTGACCGACCAGTTCCGTCGCCGCTACGGCCGCCAGCTCGCCGAAGGAGACGAGTACGTGCTGTCACTGTGGAAGCGCGTGCTGCCGGCGTTGCAGGTGTCGATGCACACGCTGGGCTTCAACAACATGCCCAAGCTCAAGTCGTCGGAGTTGGACGCCATTGAGAACATCCTGAAGAAGGAGATCCCGGAGCTGCGTCGCCAGAGTGCACCGACGGAGACCAGCTTGGCCCACAAGGTCGCTAAGATGTTCCGCAACTAATCATAGAGCTCGCATTTCTCCATCAAAACCAAACCAACGATTCTTCCAGTGGCTTAAAGCAACCAGTACAGTAGCTACTCCGTGTGAAGTTAGTGGGTCTTCTCTAACTGACGTAGTCGTAGAAGTAGCTGCTGAGACCGTATCGGATGTAGAACGCGATGCCGCAGCACAGCACCTGGAACACGAGCAGTGCCTGCACGAGGCGGTTCTCACGCATGGGCCCCAGCACGACGAGGAACAGGTTGATAACCGTGTAGTTGGAACGCGTGGACTCGGGCGTGATCGTCGACGGCTCGAGCAGCCCCGTCTTGGCGTTGAACTTTGGCAGGCGGTGGCGAGGACACGGCACGATCTTGAAGAGCTGTGGCAGCGAGTACAGGAAGTTGAGCACCTGCGGCGCGAAGAACAGCAGCAGCGTCTTGCTGAAGTGGCCCAGGATACCCGCGACCGCGAACGTCATGCCAGCGTAGTAGCAGAACGTGTCACCGACGAAGACACGCGACGGGTACCAGTTGTGCTTGAGCAGTCCGAGCGTCGTGGCCAAGTACGGCAGCATGAACAGCAGCGACAGGTAGTGGTAGTGCTCGTTGTCGTGGCCACGCAGGATCTGCACGACGTTCTGGACGACGACAGCTCCGGCGATCACGAACGACTGGCCGGCTTCCAGGCCGTTCACGCCGGCGTAGATGTTGATGGCGTTGGTGCAGAACACCGCCATCATGCCCATGTACACGTAGTATAGCAGCCCGAGCTCGACGACTTCACCGCCGTCGCTGATGGAGATGATCGGGTCGATGAGGCTGTGCAGCAGCGTGTCCTTGCTCACGAGGAAGCGCACGGGCTTGGGCAGCACGACCGCCGTGAGTCCCGGGTAGTTGAGCAGCAGCGGCAGCGACGCCAGCGGCGGGTACACGAGCTTGTGGCGCCAGCGCAAGTCCGTGAGGTCGTCGCAGAAGCCCAGAATGATCATCGACAGGATGGAGAGGATGCCCCAGAGCATCATACGCTATGAGCATAGACGTCAGTGAGTAAAAAACGAAGAGCTACGCTGAGGGGTACGCAGAGGGTACGGTACTTTGATCTCGGCATCGTCGACGAGCGTGAACGCCGTCACCAGCAGCGTAACCACGTACACCAAGCCCGACACGATGCCCAGCGCCTCGGGACTGTACATGTAGATGCCATTCAGTCAGTCACGCGTCGTCAAAGGAGCTGTTCGAATGGAAGGATCCCCAACGTACATGGGGATGTCGCCGGCGGGCGTGCCGCGCTTGCACAGATCTTTGCCCGTGAGCTTGCCCGGCATACGGCGCGCCACCACAGGGATCAGCAGTGCCGCAGCCGCATAGCTGGCCACACAGACGCCCACGAGCGGCAGCAGCGTCGCCGGCAGCGTCGCGGCGGTCAAGTCGGTCATCTTCAGAGGTTCCCAATGTGACTGTGGAGCTCTTCCACGTAGGCGAACTTACCAAGGAGATCATCAATCGTACTTAGTGCGATAAGTACGCCTTCATTAGGTTCGGTAGGTACTGTACGTACCTAAGAGGACAGCAGGTGCGTCGACGCGTACTTAGTGGGGCTAAGTACGCGTCATGTGATGGCCAAAAGCCACAATTGAGCTGTTGGTGGCGGACACGCGAACTCGGGCAAAATGGGCAGCGGCGTGAAGACGAGCGGCGGTGCCATGGAGGCCAAGCGGCAGCGTGTGGCTGCGTTCTCGGAGCATGAGAAGTACATGCACAAGAGTGGCGTGGTGCTGCAGCGCGAAGGCAAGAAGATCCGTACTTTCTTGGTGAGAAAGGCGGTCGCGCAGCTCAAGCAGGCAAGGGAGCAGCACGTGGCGGCGACGGCGGTGGTGGAGGCAGCAGACGCAGCGGACGAGAAGAAGCTCAAGCGTCTCCAGGGCAAGGCGAAGAAGCTGTTCTACCAGTTGGAGAAACTGGAGAAGGAGCATGGTGTGCTCAAGACGCTGGACCTCAAGGCCGTGGTAGCCAAGGCGTTTGAGAAGACGGGCTTGAAGCCTCAGGAAGAAGAGCCTGAGTCGGAGGACGAGGACGAGGAAGAAGAGGTCGACAGAGAGATGTACAAGTACGGACGCGGACGTGGAGATGGCGAAGGGCCGGTGCAGAAGACGACGGTGGATGAGGAGGACGATGATGGATTCAACTCGGAGGATTATGACGAGGGTCCGCGATCGGAGAGTGAGTCGTCGGATGAGGAAGATCAGGACGAGGAGCGGAGCACAGGCGAGGAGGAGGAGCAGGAGCGAGGCTCAGAGGAGGAGGAAGTAGAGGCGAGCGGGGGCAGTGAAGAGGAGGAGGCCGACGAAGAAGACGAAGAAGACGAAGAGGAGGATAGGGAGGACCAGGCGATGGAGGAGCACGAGGCGGAGGATGACAGTGACGCGGTGATGATGGGTCCGCAAGGACCACCGACGGAAGACGATGCGGATCGCGCTGTTTTCGGTCCTCAGGGTCCACCGCCTGCCGAAGAGGTCACGCCAGTGGATCCTGAGTTCGTTGAGCAGCTGGTCGAACGCGTGCTCGCCCACAACCAAATGAAGCCATTTCTTGATGCGATCCGCCAGTAGTACGTATCTGCTCTTCCTGACTGCGAGCTTCGTAACTAGAACACTGTACTCACCCTCGTTTTGTCTTGCCACTGCAGTGTTGCGAAGAAGGAGAAGGACGATGCGAAGCGAAAGCGCCAGCGAGAGAAGGCGGCGATCAAGCGTGCGCAGGCGTCGATGATCGGCGGCCGTAGCTCGTCGGCTCCCACGTCCATGTTCTTCGGCTCGCTTTCCGGTGGTGCATTAGATGACGACGACATGATGGGAGGCTCGCTTGGTCGTGCGTCAATGGCCGGTGCTGACGACGATATCGCCGAGTTCCTCGGGGAGACAAAGAAGAAGAAGAACCGTGCTGGACAACAGGCGCGTCGTCAGAAGGCGATCCGAATGGAAGAAGCTCAGCGAAGAGAAGCGGAAGGCGGCGCCGGCGGCTTCAAGCGTCGCTACGGCGATCGCGACCAGCCTGCGATGGGTAAGTACGGTCCTTCGGAGCGACCGAAGAAGCAGCAAAAGCCGCAGTCAGCCACACCGAGAGAACGCGGACGTGATCGTGATGATAAGCGCGGCTTCCAGGACAAGAGGCCGTTCAGCCGCGACAGTGCCAAGCCATTCGGCCGTGACGCCAAGCCATCGGCCGACGAGAAACGTGAACAGAGAAGAGAACGCAAGGAAGAGCCTCGTCCGCCACGAGCCCAGCCACCACCACAGCGCAAGGCCGAGGCGACACCATCGCACCCATCGTGGCTGGCCAAGCAGGCGCTCAAGAACAAGGAGAAGGTCGACATCAAGGCGTTTTCCGGCAAGAAAATCACGTTTGGCGACGACTAGACAAGTTTATCCACATCGAAATAGAGACCACACATTCACATCTGCACCACCGTCGCAACCGCCAGTCTGTGACTCTCTCTCTCTCTCTCTCTCGCTATGCAAGCTCACGCAGAAGAAAACCACGAGCAAGTCGATCTGTGTCTGCTCGTGAATCGTGGCGACTGTGCTGTCGTGGAGGCATGCGTTCGAGAGACGCCTTCACTGCTGCACCGCGTCCGATGGGTACTTGATCTCTCCACGTCACGGTCTCCGACACACTAGCTCAAGGTCTCTCTTAACTTTGATGTAGTCGGGCGTTGGACCGCTCCACCGTGCCGTCGCCAAGGGCGACCACCCCATGGTCTCTCTGCTGCTTGAGCTAGGAGGCCGCGTGAACGAACGCTCGGCCTGGGGCTGGTACACGCCGCTGCATCTCGCGTGCAAGGCCGGCGACGAGCGCATGATATGGCTGCTGCTAGACCACGGTGCGCAGTGGAAGCTGACGGACAAGAGCAAAAAGACGCCACTGCAGTGGGCAGTCAAGGCCGGCCAGGCCTCGGTCGCGTATCGAGTCGACCAGGTGCGCATTGAATGCATACCATGGCTCCAGGATACTCCCACTCACGACGCTGCTTTGGTTTCTACTAGCAACTGCACGCGAAGGCGAAAGGGAAGGCAGCAGCCGAGCTGGAGAAGACAATGGGAGCCAAGCAGGTCGCCGTGTCGTTCACTTCGTTGTGCTCATAAATAAATTCGTTCTCATCAAACTGACTGACTGAGGGATCTCCACGCTCATAGCTGGTGGTGGGAGGATGTCGAGAGACCGTTGAAACTACTGCTGCTGCTCACGCTGCCGAAGCTGCGTGCGAGTGACGCGCCGCTCACGAGCGCGTGGGTGGAACTGGACGTCGAGGCCATGTTGGTCATCGCGTGCTTGCTTGACCGAGGGTTTCCGCCGGTGTTCATGCTGCTGCTGTTCGATCGCGACAGCGTGCCGCTCATGCCAACGCCACTGGTCGACGCCTCAGGGACGTAGTGGGATGCAGTCACAGACGACGAGGACTTGGTGGCATCGTACACTCGGTACATGCTCGTATCCAAGAACTTGTCCACGTACGCGTCAAAATCGTGAGTCGACGAGAACCACGACTTGATTTCCTGTCGCTTCGAGTGCTTCTTCTTGCCCTGGAGCTTCTTCGCACGCTCAGCGCTCAGCGAGCACAGGCGTTCGTAGAACTCGTGGAGTCCAGCGACGAACGCGGCTGCGCAATCACCGTCGTACACAGCACGGTCGTCGTCGGCCGCAGCAGCGGCAGCAGCCAGGGACGAATCTTTTGAACCACGCTTGATTGGCCCGCTCGCTTCACTGAACTGGCTGAGATTGGAGTGAGACGATCGCATCGATTGCGATGCCGTCACACCAGGTCGAGCCGTTGTGCCAGACATCCGGTGGCGAGGCAACCCGTGCATCTTCTCTTGGAGCTTACGCCGGTGCTTCACGACCTTGTCAAAGCGTTCCATGAACTGCTTGCGGGCCTTTCGTGGGAACGACACAGCGTTCGAGCTGCTCTTCGCTGAAATGAATGACGACACGTCATCCAAGTTCAGCACATTCACGAACAGCGGAATCACACGCTCGTCCGTCGATGAAGTCTTGAGACGCTGCACGCAAGTGTGCCACGTATCGGCCAGAGTGCCGATCACGAAAGGTGCTTCGTCGTCCATCGACAACGACGAGTGGTCTCCCACGCGTGAGCCTCCACTGCTGGTACTGGAAGCCGACCGCGTGGAGGACGGAGCAGTCGCCGAACGCGGTGATCCCCAGCGCCAGTCGGAGGTCGACAAACTGCTCAGCGACATCTTGCTCTTCGGACGACCCGCGAGCTGCGCCTGCATGTGGTAGTGAAGCGAGTCCGCCAGGAATCGCCACGACGGGATGGGGAGGAATGGCACGTACGCGTGCTGCCAGTGGAACGGCCGAAGCAGCTTCAGAAGGCACAATGCGACTTCCTTGATCAACGGGAATGAAGAGCCTACGATGATCAGCGAGTTCTCCAACAGGAGCGAGCTCACGATCTTCAAAAGCAGCTTCGCACCGAGAAGCTTGAGAGTGCGCAACACTGCACCGCCACTTGACGACGACGCTGTGGAGCCTTCGAAGAAATCGTCCCTCGACAAGTACCAGTCTGCTCGTGGGATCTCTTGACGCCACGTCGATGGTTTGTCTGGGATGGCCTTGAACACCTTGAACTCGAGGCGTGAGTGGTGCTGCTGCGATTGCTGAAGCGCCGACGACAACGTTGATGTTGCACGCTGCGACTGGCCCCCATAACCCACAGAGAGCACAAAGCCTCGGTCTTCAATAAACGTGTGGGAGTTGATATGCGCCACATCAAAACCCACCATGCCGCCAGGTGCCTTGCCCGTGTTCGTGTACAACACCGCGACTTGCTGAGGATCAAAGGCATCGAGAAGCATTCGCAACGTCTTCAGGTTGTGGTGGCGGAACGCCGACACTTCAGTCTTCCCCGAGATGTAGTTGACCTTGGATGAATGCCACGAATTGAAGATCCACCACAAACGCTCCGACTGGACGTCATCGAAGTCGTAAATACCGATTGCGCCGGCACTGCTGCTTGTGCCATTGGTGTTCGCGAAGTCGTCAGCACCAAGGCGGCTTCCCACCGACGAAGACGACCAGAGCTGCACGTCCTTCAGGTCAACCACGCGCACGTTTTCGTTCACCGGGGACAAAAAGTCTTGTGGCTGGCGGTTGCTGGATCCAAGAGGAGTAATCGGATGTGGCGCTGAGCGGGATCGCTCTCGCTCTCGAGCAGACCGAGCTAGCTCGTCCACTGAGGATGCTTCAGGAGAAGAAACTACACCGCCGGAGCTCGACTTGCCACTGGGCGTCACGATCGAAGATCGATCACTGAGCGATGCAAGTCCCGTACGCGGCGTCGCTCCACCACTGAGCGCTGTGCCACGGCCACTTGCGGAGACAAACGACAACGACAGGTCGTGGAAGGAAGACGTTGTGGCTCCCGACGAGGCCGTAAGCAATTCCGAGATCGACGACATTGACTGGTTCTTCTTGTGGCCCTTGCGTTTGGTGCCCGACGCACCGACGATAGACGACGACGGAAGAATGCCAGGTAAGCTGTTCGACGAGAACGAGTTCCGAGACGCTGGCGCGGGAGCTCCTGCAATGTCATGACCAACTGGCTTTGGTACCGTTACTGGCACAGGCGTGATCGTGGGGCCAGGAATCGAGTACAGAGGAATCTGGCGCACGACCGACTGGTGCTGCTGCTGAGACCGGAATGACCGCAACTGGTGGGCAATACTGTTGAGGCACATGCGTGCGCTCAGCATTTCATCCATGTGAAGCAACAGCATATCCTCCACGTATTCAGGTACACGGTCGAACTGCTGCAGCTGACATGCCGTCATGATGAGCTGCAGGGTCACAGCCTCCAGACGGAGAATGACGCTTTCGCGGAAGTTCAAAATTGGCACCAGCGAGAACGTCGAGCTGTCACCACCGAGTGCCGGGCCATGGAGTCCGCCGGATCGAGCGACTTGTTGGATTGAGTGCCGGTTGCGTGGGTCGTACTCGAATGCAACGCGTCGAAAGAAGACCGCCTTCATGACCTTGACCGCCTCTTCCCAAAAGGAAGCCGCCTCTTTGATCGGACGCTCACTCTTGTATGGTGCGAGTCGCTCAAGCCATGTCCAAGTCTGAGAGCAGTACACGAGGGTGCGGAAATACGACGTTGGTTCAGCCAGTTGTTCCGATAGGCTCAACGCCTGACGGAGCAAACGCTGGCACTCTTGGAGCGTCTGCCTTACTTTCTCAATCGAGTCATCTCCATCCTCCTCGTCAGCTCCGTCCATGTCGCCTTCCTTACCGGAACCGTTTGGTTGATCGCCATTTGGTTGGTCTTGGGGCTTTGGCGCCACGAAAGTTCCACTGCGACGAGACATGGATGCACACGCACCGAGTACTCGCACGAGCATGTCGTCGTCTGAGCTGCTGCCAAGGGCGAAGAATGCCCGTTCGATAGGCAGGAGCTGGCACTTGATCACACCCAGTAGCGCCTTGAGCTGATGGTGGCCGTCATCGAGCGATTGATACAGATCGTACGCCGCCCAAAAGGCCTCCACTCCCATCTCAAGACACTTCTCCGCGCTGTCTGCGGCAGACGAAAAGCCCGTTAGCCGATCGTGCAGTTGTTGACGCTCGGTCTTGTTGAGTGCATATAGCGACGACGCAAAGCCTGCCATCATATCCTCCACGGACGTCGTTGGAGTTTGCCCGGACTGCTTGTGCAATTGATTCGCCGAGGCCGTTCGCTCTGGGAATAGTCGCTGCTCGTGCTGACGCCGAAGCAACTCAAGAAGCACACGTCCATCCAGCACGTGCAGCTTCGCGTTAGTGCGGACGCTCTCACGCTCGTTCTTGATGTGGGCAAGCGATAGCCATGCGTACGCATGGCGCAGTTCGCCGAGGTGCAAGAAAAGCTTGGCACGGCCAACAATGTAGCGCACAGTCAACACCATGTCGAAACAGAACCGAGACTCGCTTCCCATGCCGCCCATGCTTCGGCCTCCACTGCTGCTTCCGCCCGCGTTGCCGCTGCTGCTCCCGAACCCTCCGCTGCTGCTGTTGTTGCCTCCGCCACTGTTGCCACCCAGGATTCCGCCAAGCGTACTCTGCATGAGCCGATCACAGAAGAAGTTGGCTTCTTGATCGAGCAAATGAAACATGTACCGAGTTGTGTCGAGCACGCGCAATTGAAGCGAATCTTCCGCCAGTAGCATCCGCAACTGAGTACGCTTGCCACGAGGCAGGCGCACACTGTAGTTCAGAAGGTACTCGAGAACGCGCATTGCTTCGATGAATCGACCGCTTGCTCGATACAGATCCCGCAGCAAGAGATGGAGCGTGATATCGTGGTTGAGCCAGAGATCCATCTCACTCGTGTTTCGGCTACCCGAGTAGACAAAAGACCCACCTGACGACGACACCGTGCTAGACGACGTGAGGACAGTACTGCGGCTCGATCCTTCGCTTCCCGAGTGACTTCCGGCAAGCGAAGACAGGAAAAATGGCGGCAGGAGACTGGTGTGGTCACGCAAGAAGTGGAAGGCTGAGGCCAGGAATTCTTCCGCTCGCGAGAACTTGCCCTCGCGCAGCCACATACTAGTGAGTGCTTGAGTCAAGAAGACATACTCGTTGGCATTGCCCTGTCGCAGGCATGAGGCTGCAACTTTCTCATGGAGAGGCAGCGCTCGCTTCACGTCGTCGGCTTGCGTGGTCAACGTGCACATCAGTCGATCTACGCGCTCATGTTCTTGTCCTTGATTCAGCAAGCTGAACACAGCCGTTGCTGCTTCCAGGCACAAAATGCCGTAGCGATACTTCTGATTCTTCACCAACACGTTGCCGAGACTCTCCAGGATTTCACGACCGAGATCGGAGAGCAGGCCATCATTTGCAAACACGCTTAACGCCGGTCCGCGACGCTGGAGTTCACCGCTGTCATCCTCCACTGGCATCAATTCGTCCAACCGGCGACTCGTCACCCAATCGAGGATTCGCAGCGCCTCATACGCCAGGCTCTCAGCCATCTTCAAGTGGCTGTGAGGGCTTCCTCCCGAAACCGCCGCCGCCGCTGCCGAATGCAGACCACTCATGACCGCAGCGCACCGAGCCTTGATCAAAGGCTCCCTTTGCAGGTCGATCGCTGCGTACAGCCCTTCTTCCATAGCTCGACGACGACCTTCGCTTGATGGCTTCAGCAGCTCGCGAATCCAGCCTTCTCCTGTTGCTTTAGTGTCTAATTGTTTGGGTGCCACCTGCGGGAAAGTCAGATCCATTTCGTGGTACGAGTGCAGGGCTTCATCGTCTTCAAACTCGAAAATCTCGACCAGCTCTGGAATCATCGCCTCTGCCAGAGCACTTCGGCTGGAGTACACATTCTGGATGTCGCACACAGCTAACGCAAGAAGACACTCTGGATTTGTCGACGTACAGAATCGGGATGGATGCACGACCTTCGGAGCCTCGACTTCAGTCGCAGGTTCAGATGCAACGTTCTCTTCTGCTGGAGTCTCCGCTGACGGCTCCGATTCCGCCTGCGCGATTTCCACTTCGTTCTGCAGTGCCAGCAGCAACGCTCCGTAGTAGTTGACGATATCGTTCGCGATGATCGGTGCAGACGGTCCAGCCATTGGCACATGCGACTCCGCTGCTTCAAAAGACGGATACTGGTTACAGATCTGCCACGTGTACGTGAGGTCACCGTTCGCGAGACCGACGAGATGGTGGCACACGAACCGGAGCTCGATCAGCGCTACTAGGTGACGGTACGTTGGGAACGCGTCCACGCAGATCGTGAGGATCGTCTGGAATTGGCGCATCCAGAACGCCGTAGCACTACTCGTACGTGCAGAGGAGGAAGAGCTGTTGACTGAGGGTGGGACAGGAGGTGGCGGTGGCGACATCACACCGGACGCGGGGACCGGTCCGTACATACGAGCAGCCTCCTGGAGAACTTCCATGACGGCACCAGCGATGTGAATGAGCTCAGCGGGAGCCAGCTTGGACGACCAGTGCTCGTCAGCGATGCCAGCGGTCGCGAGCTTCTCGAAGAACACACGAATGAGCTCGCGGTTCGACTTGTCCTCTCCGTAGAAGCGGTGCACAGAGATCTGCTTGAAGCACTTGTCCACGAAGCGCTTCCCGAACGGAATCGAGACGAGTGTTCGGAATTGGTGGTTCTTCTGCTGTCTCGGGTTCGGCGTGTTGGCTTGCTCTTCTCTCATCAGCTCGTCCACAGCGTCACACTTGGACCGCACGACGTTCGTCAGCCAGTGCTCGAGTTTGTTGTCGGTGATCAACGGGAACTGCGCCGAGGTCGACGAGTCCCGCTCCAGGTTGCTGTACGTCACGCACGACTTCGGGTACCGCTCGATCCGCACAGCGTACGACGACGAGCACGCCACATCCAGGAGACGGTACTTGTCCACCAGCGAGTACTCGGTCGACGTACCTGGTAGCGACGTGAGGCTCGTCCGCAGCGTCGACTCGATCGCGCTGCCGTCCATGCTGGGCGCCGTAAGGAGATCACTGCGCCTTCGATTGAACAGCGGCTCCTCGCTCGCGTGGCGGTTCCTCTTGCTGCGCGCGAGACCAAAGTCGTCGTCGTCGTCCATCAGGTCTTCCCCGGCCATCATGTCGTGGAACCCTCGCAGGAAGATGTTGAAGTTGTCTGCGCGTCGGCGGTTCGAGTCTACCACACTGCCGCCACCAGGCTTGAGCTCGTCCGTCTCGTCGTCCGGCGGGTCGGCAAAGCCGAACTCGACGTCCCAGTCTTCATCATCCTCTTCCTCTTCCTCTCCCTCCGCATCGTCCTTCTCGATCTCTGCGGCTTCCTCATTCCCAGCCAAACCGTCCATTTCATCGTCAGACGTATCGCTTTCAAACCCAGGGTCGTCATCGTCGTCCTCTTCCTCTTCGTCCTTGTCTTCCGGCGGACTGAGCTTCGCCTGCAAAGCCAGCTTCCAGTCCACGGCGTCTCCATCCTCATCCTCTTCGTCCTCGTCTTCATTCTCTTCGTCGTCCTCCACGTCCACCATGCGCTCGCCCGTGCGGGACGTCCTCAAAGCCGAGTCTCTCGCGAACGCCGACGCCGAGCCGAGTCCCAGCGACGATGACGAGCGTGCGTCTTCCCCGGCGTCGTTGCTGCTCCTGCGTATCCGACTGCTGCGTGGTTTGTCCGCCGCGCTCGAGTCGAAGCTGTGCTGTCGATGCCACGACCGCCGGCCCAGCGACGGCCCTCGGAACAGCGACGACGAGCGCTGGAAGTTGCGTAACAGTGAGCCTCTCGTGGTCGCGTCACTGGCGTCTCGCTCGCCGCCCGAGCCGCTGAATCGCTCGCTGTTGCGCGCGCTCGTGGGTGCCGAGCCGCCGTCGTCGCCCGCGCTGCTGCGCCGTGGCGTGAGCTCCATAAAGTCCTCGCTCCAGTCCTCCAGATCGTCTCCTGTGGCCGCCGCGATGCCCACGACGACCTGATCTTTCCCTTGGGAATGCTGCTGTTGGTGCTGCAGCACGAGCGCCTCGGCCTGCGCTGTGACCGTGCGAGGCCGCTTGGAGCCGGCCGAGGCCGCCGTGGTGACCTGGAGAAGCGACTGGGACATGGACGCGGACCCAGAGACCTTCATACTCGCGCTGTGGCCGTGCGCCGGCCCCATATTCGTGAGCGATGTGCGTCGCATGTTGCACTTGTTGGATGTTTCGCCAACTTTTCCAACAAAGCAAGACACCAATCAATCACGGAACGGTTCTCGAGGTGTTCCGGAGGAGGGGCTTCTGCTTCCGTCGACAGACCGATAGACTACCAACATACACAGAGAGAACAAAGGCGAAAGGTGGTCGATGATCCAGCCTGGCGCGGCGGCGAGTGCAGCGAGTCTATCGGTCCGGTCTATCGTTGTGCCTGTCCGTACCCACAGACCGACAGCGATTGCCCGATGCAGAACAACGACACACCTGAAAAACGCCAACGAAAATTTCAGAGCCCTACCCGCGGATGGGCACTTTACCACTAATTTAGTATGTTATCTTCGGTGATCGGCAGGAGATGGACGCAAATGTAATGGAAAAACAACATATTGGGGTGTCAAATCCGTGCACGGCCGGGCCAAAAGCTGAACTCACTCATATTTCCGGGTTCAAGTTTAGATTATGCGCGGTTTGACCTTGGCCCAGCAGACACAACTTGTGACCTAAAAACAGTCCCCACCACCAAAAGCCACAGTGGGGAAATGGAGGCACATTGGCTCGAGTCGCCGCTATGGGCGATGCGCATGACCGATCTTCTTGGCAAGTGAACATGGAGGAGCGGCATGGAGGGATGGGGGCTGCATGGCGAAGAGGCTCTGCAACTTGATTTCGATTTTTCAACAGCAAACGCGAAATTTTCACGCTTGAAGTGAGCGTAGGTCCTGGCTTCATGGTGTTGTTGACCTGAACGGGGACGACGCGGCCACTCACCGGTCAGGCGGGCGCGATGTCCATCATGGAGTGAGTCGTTGGTTTCCGCATGATTGGTGGCCAGCGAGGCGTCAACAAGTACAGCACAGTACACATCGCTGTTGATAGGATGGCATCACCACAAATCCAGTGCAGAGTGACTTCTTCATTGCATGCTTGCCAGCCGGACAAGATACGCTTGCCGTCGGGCCGACCTTGAGGATGAGCCCACGTCTCACGCACGGTCTCAATCATCCCAATCCCATTTTGGTCAAACGGATCGGGACCTTTGCTCAAAAATTCAGCTTGAAGCTGCAAGTGAAACCTGTGAAGACACCGGCGTTCGATAAGTTCTTATATTTCCAACTTCATTTTGTCGTACGTGGCTCCACCGCAAGCCAAGCCGTCGTAGAGCGAGAGCTGAATTGCCGAACCAGAGAAGTCTTTGCATCCGAGATGTGTGCCGTGGAATCCTCTGCCCAGCCTCAACACGTTTACACCATCGTGCGAGTCTGCTCGGTGGTTTCCACAGCCTGCGAGTCTTCCGGGATGGGGAAGTCTCCGCCTCTGGAGGAAAACTTGTGCACGAACGAGCCAGGCCCATTCGACGTCGACGAGGTTGTCGACCAAGATGTTGCAGTTGAGGTCGTTGTTTGGACAGGCAATGGCGGTGGGAACATCGCCGACGACGAGCGGCGGAAGTGATTGATCGGCGACGTCGGATAGGGAGCTGGTGTATCCGCGAGCGCCTCCAGATCGTAGACGCGGAGTGCCTTGTACTCTTTCGTCTCGACCTTCTCGACAGCACCATCATCATTCAGCGTGACCTTGTTGCTCACCACCTTGCCCAGAGTAAAGCGGTTCTGCTCTTCGTCCAGTTCAAGCACCACAAACTCGCCGTTGTGGAAGTTCTCAAGCTGCTCAAACTCGCAGATGCGATACTTGAAGTAGCGAGTGAGAATCACACGGATCGCGACGCCGTGCGTGACCAGCACGTAGTTGTCCTCTGCCGACTTCTCGAATAGGCGATACAGCGATTCCAAGAAGGACGACACGCGATCGTACACGTCGGCCGGAGACTCGCCACTCGGGAACCGATAGAAGAACGAGCCAAATCGTCGTCGTTGCGCCTTGCACTCACGAATCTTGACTGGCTCTTGGAAGTTGCCAAAGTCCTGTTCACGGATACGTGGCTCTTCGTTCCACTGGATCAACTTGGCATCGTCGCCCCAGGCTTTGGTGATGCCCTGGAATGTCTCGATCGTTCGGATGTACGGAGACACGATGAATCGCTACACGACACGTTCAGTTGTTAATAATCCAATCCATTCCCCCAAGACCCACCGAGACACAGTCGTTAAACAACACGGCGACTTACCACTGTCTCGTCGCCAATAATCTGCTTGATCGACTTGCCTGCAGCCACCGCCTGCTGGAAGCCCAGCGCCGTCAGGTGCATGGCGTTGTCAGGCACCGTGCAGTACAGCAGCGGGTCGATATTTCCCTCAGACTCGCCGTGGCGCACGAGAATGAGCCGCTGAGGGTACTTGGATCGGCGTCGCTTTCCGGATGGACCGAAGACGGACATCCGCGCGGAGTCACATGGCGAGGCTTCAGCACGACACCCACTCAGATACACGCCCAGAGCGAGGCCTGCGACGGCCGCAGACGCGATACTCGCCCACAGCGTCGCCGTCGAGTACACCATGTCGCTTCCCTCTTCTTCCTGTGTGTCTTCCTTCCTGTCTGTCGCTTCTGGTTGATCCGCCCCAAAGATGTGAGCCAAAACATGGTAGAGAAAAGCAACCTGATTTTCAGCCAATGAAATGCATTCTATTTGACAAACCGGTGAAGTGGTTGAATGGGTTTCAACATGTTAGGAACGCGAGTTGTTAAATGCTGTGATCTGATAACGGTCTCAGATAGCCAGCTGACGACCTGCGTGCTTCTGCGACGTGTGGCGGGTGACGTGCGTGGTCTGGCTCGCGATCTTCTCTGTGCCGACGTCGATTGATTGACGAGTTCGTGTGTGCCAGCGTTGCACTTGCGTCGTTGAAGAGGGGCACTCGAATACTTAGTACGTGAGTTGACAAGACTTATCAATACGAGCCAGCGCCAACGCCATCGGCGACAAGCTGGGCTAGAGAGACTGTGCATAAAACTGCAAGCTTGTGGACGGTCACACTGAGCATCATGGTACGACTTGGTCGGCATCGCATGCGCCATAGAGTGCAGTACCTGACACCGGCGTGGATGAGCGATCTGGTCGGACAGGGGGGGGGAGTCTCCAGGCTGGAAACCAGCATCCATCTACTAGTACCTCCTGTTTTCATTCTCATCGACTGAGCGTCGGGAATTAGCCGCGAACCGGTCATTTCAAGCAGGGGGGGGGCTGCAAAACCCTACCGGATCTGGTAACGGTCTCATCCAGCATCACCAGAGGCTGTGAGTCATGGCCGCTTGGCACGTAGATTGACGAGCTCGCGTGCGTTTTGCAACTTGCACTTGCGTTGTTGAAGAGAGCATGGGGCTTCAAGCAGCGAGTTGACATGACATGTCCATGCGAGCCAGCACCGACGCCATCGGCGACAAACCATTTCAGGAAGGTGCTGGATAGCCCGCTTGCAGTTGAATTTGATAAAACCTGGGTACCGGTATGGCCGCGAAACTCGTTGGGACTCATGAGCATCATGGTACCATGTACGACTCGGGCAGCCAGCAATGTAGAGTTCAGTGCCAGCGCCAGTGGTCTGGTCGGGTCCGTCGGACAGGGGCGATATCAAGCATCTCCCTCCTGGTCGCGCCGATGGCCCGGTTCTCCATCAAACGTCGGACAGCTTCGCGACGCCCCCATCCACATCAGCCGCAGTCGAATTAACATAAAATGCCGATGCACATGTCCTACCCTCGACCTTTCGCCAGGATCCCACCATGACGCCCATCAACCTACCGTCTTCCGTCAATAGTGTCGAGCGCAGTGCCGTGACTGAGACTCAGTGTTTGGCCAAGCAACTTTCTTCTGCGGAAGCAAGCGCAGCTTCCTCTCATGGCCATCTATCCATCTATCTTAGCCGTTGGCTGTGGGGGCCTGATATGCTCAGTGGGGCGCGTCTCCATGTGGACCACGCCTCCAATCGAAAGGCTGTGAGGGCGTCTAAAAAATCGCCAACAAATTGGTTCTGTGTCGGGGCTTCTATGCCGAAGCCACGACGTGGCGTCGGTTCGCGCCAGTGAGGATCTGCCGACGCACGGTGACGCACCATCGTACTGTCCATGCAATTCTTCGTGCTCAGATTCCTTTCCCCAAGCAGCCTGCCCCCTCAACGAGACAGCGAACTTCCAACAAAAACAACCAACAAACGAAAAAAGATCTGAAAACGTTGGTTCTGAAACGAACCGGAGCCAGAAAGAAGGAGGGAGATCCGTAACGCCCACCCGCACGCGTCGTCCCAAGTCATCTCGATCCGAAACGGGAACAAGCAGAGAAGCCTCGGCGTGTGGTGATCCATCCGCCCTCCAACGCACCGTCTAACTTTAGCGGCGCCAATGCTTTCTCCTCGGTCATTTCTGGATACACTGCGCGCTGCATTCCGCCGTAGAATTGTTGGTGCTTTTGTTGGAGGTGCCCCACATTCCAACAATTGCGCTCTTCTGCGACAGCTCCTCCCAGCACAGAGAAATCTGTCCCCAGCGAACATTTGTTCCCTCCAAATCGTCTGTGTTCCGTGGTGTCGCTGGTAGGACGCGCCTGTGACTTGCGCGTGGCGTAACGACAGGCCATCCAGTAAGAGGGTACACTCTCGCTCCCATCGACTGCAACCTTCCCCACGACTTGACCAACAAGCACCAACAAATGGCGGTGGTCATGGTTGTCTCCGCCAACGCCAACTCATCGAGCGCCAACGCTAACTCATCCAACACAACCAACGCCAACAGTCGTCGCCGACACTCCATTTCCACTTCCACGCTCTTAGGCAAACACGCCTTCATCACCAACGCCAACACCATGAGCGACTACACGCCGCTCAAGCGCCTGCCACTGGCACCGCCATCCTCCTCCTCCTTCTCCTCCATGCGCCCCACGCTGCCCATGCCCACGCCCTCGAACTCCAGCGCCACGTCGCCGAGCGCCCGCAAGATGGCCGCTGAGCTGCGGCGACACTCGTTCCTGGCCACTTCCACCTCCCGGGTCTCGGCCGCTTCCTCGTCTCCAACGCCAACACCAACGCCTTCCTCCTCCGCTCTGTCTCCAGTCAAAGTGCTGTGCACTGCCTCTGCCAAGGCGCAGATCCAGCGCGGCTTCACGGCCACGACAGCGTCCAGCAAGCCTCTGTCACACACGTCGTCAGCTTCTTCCAGGGAGCTGCCGATCCTGCGGTTCCACTACGTGGCGCGGGATGTGCGAGTGTCGGTTGGTCCGTCGTGGAAGATGCAGCGGTTAGAGGTCAAGAGCCTGCGACTACAGACTGGTGCGCAGCCCACGCTGTTCATCTTCTCCAGCTCGAGCCAGCCAGAATCGTTCCAGCTCCCAGGCGACACGACGTGCTCCGTACAGAACGGCGTCGGTCTCAAGCTCAAGAGCCGCAGCGACAGCCACCTGCGGGTGCGAGTGCGCTTTGCGACGGCGGCGGATGCCTCGATCTGGTCGCGACTGATCCAGGACGCGCTCGACCACGCCAAGTGGATGCGAGAACACGAAGAAGTGCGATGCCTCAAGCAAGACCCGAGCTCCCGAGTGGTGATCATGCGCCAACGGCTCACGAAGAAGGAGCGCGTCGTCAAGGTGTTGCCGAACGTGCGTCTGGACAACGGAGACTGTGAAGAAGTGCGGATCCTGAAGAAGCTGCTGCCTCTTGCCCACCGCAACGAGTCGCTGCAGTTTCTGAGCGAGTACCGTGTCGTTGAAACCCTCCACGATGTCCACATCGTCATGCCTAAGCACGAGGGCAAGACGCTTCTGCAGTTCCTGTCAGAGCGTCCGCGCCCGCAGGTTCTAAGCGAGAACGACGCGCGTTCGGTGGTCGAGAAGATGTGTGAGACCCTGCAAGCCCTTCACCACAACGACATTGTGCACTGCGACCTCAAGCTCGAGAACGTGCTGCTCTCGTCGGATGCTAAGGAGGTGTGTGTGATTGACTTCGGTGGTGCCTACGACTCGGCTCGACCGAACGATCAACAGCCCATCCGGAAGACTATGGTCGGCACCCCAGGCTATATCGCGCCCGAGCGGATCCTGTCGGATGATCCACCGACGGCCGCGGCTGACCTGTTCAGCCTTGGCATCATTCTGTACCAGGTTCTGGTTGGCCAGCACCCGTTCGGAAAGGCCCAGGCTGCTCGTCGTCGACTCACGATAGAGGACTCGCTGTCGCTGGACTGGTCGCACATGCAACGCCGCCTGGAAGACCGCAAAGTGTCACTGGAAGCACAGCAGCTCGTGGCGCAGCTCGTGGAAGCCGACCCACACAAGCGCATCTCGCTGGACCAAATGCTCTCGCACGAGTGGATCACCAACCAGTCCTCGTAAAAATGCGGATGTGCTCACCACCACGGTGGAACGAAATGAAATACCTCAGTAGTCAAAAGTAAATCTAGAGAACAAGCCTATTGAAGTTTCTAATGAACACACCACAACCTAGACAACATCCTCTGCGTTCAATGGCTGTGCCTCCTTCGGGTCCACCTGCCCAGGAACACCAATGGTGAACACCTTGCGGTAGTCGACTGCTGATGAACCCGATCGGCGCCAGAATTCCGCGGTGTTGACGACGGTGCCACGATCGAAAGCGTTCTGCAGCCTGCCTGGCTTTCCTGGTGCTTGCTTCACGTATGGGTAACGCTTCCAGTTGATCTGCTCGTTGATCGTCAGGTTCTTCACCATGTTGCCGAGATGCTGAGAGAGCATCATTGCTAACGCGACAGCGGCCATGCCAGCCCACACGAGCACCAAGAAGGCGAGGAAGTGCTCGCTGATGAGTGTCGGGATCTGCATCCACACACGCATGGCAGCTGAGCCTCGCGTAGCATCGACGTTGCCAGGCTTGAGAAAGTGCTGGAAAACGACGCCCGCGAGAGCGATGTAGCCGAACAGAATCACGATGTGGACGATGAGGAACACCATAAACAGTCGGTGGTTGCCGTACCCGACGCATCGGTTGATCCATCCGCAGTGGTGGTCCATTCGTGCAACGCAGACTCCGCACTGTGCGCAGTGCTTCGATCGAATGGGCTTCCGGATGAAACACGTGCGGCAGTGAGACGCCTGTGGAGGTGGGATTCCGTTGACAGCGTTCGCTAGCATCTCGGTCACGTCAATCTGGAACGTGTTGATGACACCAGGATCCGATGGGCACAATACTGCAAGGCGCATCCACACCAATAGAAACACGACTTCGAGCGCCCACAGAACGGCCAGGTACGGCTTCCCATCGTTGACTAGGAATGCGTACGACGAATCCACCCACACAACGACGTGGAAGAACGTGAACGTCAGCACCCAGCCCATCCAGACGCCCACGATCATCTCTGGCTGTGGCTTGAGGAGATTCCGAGGGAACGATGACGCTGAGGACTTCTTCGAGGCGTCATTAGCCGCTGACTTCGACAGCGACACGCTTCCAGGTACCAGCATATTGCGCTTCGACGGATGGAGAGACTCTGGGTCTTTTGTTCCATGGCTGTGACCTCCATGGCCGTGCGGGGCTCGGAACTTGGACAGCGATCTCCACAGCACGATCACAATAAACGGCACAGCGACCCACCACGGCAGCCAATAACTCGTCGACAACACAGCCAACAGCAGCGTGCCATACAACATCACCAGCCATAAACGCGTCGTCCGGCACTTCGTTGGAGGCTACAAAAGGAAGATACGATTATGATCAGCTAACCCAACACTGAGACCGCCAGCAGAAAAAGCTACACTCACCACCGTAAACGACCGGTCCTTCTCTTCCAGCAGCTTCACGAGCCACGCAACCTGGCGCTGCTTGGCAATGCTTCGTGGACTCGTGCCTTCCTCATCCTGCGCATTCGGATCGAATCCCCGCGAAAGCAGATACTGGACGACCACCTTGTGCTCTACAACATCAATGAAACACATGAGTCCATCAATCAATCACCACAGTGATCACTCCATCTCTCTCCATTCTCACCTCCAAGACACGCGTAATGCAACACGCTCCGCTTGCCCTCACAGCGGCCACCAAGCGCCACAACTTCCAGCTTTGGCTCGCTACGACGCTGCGCCTCCAGCAGATAATGCAGCGCCCACAAATGGCCTTGCGCCGCCGCGTGGTGCGCCGCTGTGTTGCCCAGGCGGTCGCGTGCCGTCACATCCGCTCGTCCGAACTGGACCAACGCGTCCAACACGCGCAGGTTGCCCACATGCGCCGCGCGTCTGCTCGTTTCCACACAACAAATTGTCAGTTATCGCTCCAAGTTTCGCCAACGAATCGACAGGAAGGGCTACGCACATGAGCGGCGTCTCGCCCTCGAGGTTACGCGCATCCACAACGCTGGCGAGCTCGCGCCCAGCGCCTTGTGTCTGCTGTACAAGGAAGTGGACGATGCTGGTGTTGCCTTCAAGCGCCACGGCCGCCGCGTGGTGCATGATGCTGTTGCCGTGGGCGTCTGTGGCGCTCAGCAGATCGGCGGGCGTGGGCTGCGCGGCCATCGCCATGCCCCAGAGCAGCACGACGAGCGGGAAGTCTCCATTTGCAGCGGCCGCGAAGGCGTTCTGGCCGTCGAATTTCACCTCCATTTTCGTCGGAAACGCCAACGAATGCACGCGAGTTGTTGGCGAGATGCGTGCGGAACGAATTTGCTGATGTGTTCTGTTGGCGAAAGAGCGCGGAAGTTGGAGACACCAGCGGTTACGACAGGAGTGTGAGTCCAACGGGCGATGGGTGCAGCTTTGGGGCTACTAATAAAGTGTAACCCATTGACAAAATTGTCTCAAATGTGATAAATGATCATATTTGGCGGCACGGTACTGCTGGAGCCAAGTTGAAGTCGCTACAAAATTCAAGGGCTATAAATGCAAATTGCGACAGAGTGAGTCAATACAAAGCCAGCGTGCTAGAGTTCTTCGCATGGGGCACCATTAAGACATGATAAACCTTGTGCCACGGTGTTTCTTGCTCGTTTGCCTCTCGCACTGTTTGTTGCGACACCTATTCGAGCCATCCACATCCACGTGAACACCCACATACACACACACCCCACGCGTCTCTCGCCCTTCTTCACGTTGAGCAGAGGGACCGGCGCCGACGAGTCATGCTCGCAATTTTGGCAGGTGCCAGCCGATAGTTGATAGTTCCAAGCACACTCTGGCATCGCTGGGATTGAAAATAGCAATCGAGAACACCAGCGGTAAATTTATGTTTCTCACCCTGTATTACGGTGACAAGGAAAGATACCATGCTGTCAGATCCGAGCGATGTCCCGAAATACGTCCCGTCCTGGCATTGGCGGTGCGACGCAACCGCTACGGAGCCTTCCCATAATCATAGCTTTCTCATGCGCGAAGCTCTTCAATCGATCGACGTCTCAGCCCACTCGTACAAGCTCCTCACTCAGTCCAGCACACTTCTCCAGGCAAAGTATCAACACGCACAACCGAATGATGACGAAGCGTCTTGCTTCCGCAGCGTACGCTGCAGCGCTGCTGATCTCAGCCCCGCTTGTTCGAGCCGCTGCCGTCGCGCCCAATCAATTCCTTGGCTCATGCCTTACGGCAGAATGGGTCGCTTCCATGGAGAAAGCGTTGGCCGTCGACAGTACGAGTCGAGACGCTCTGGGGCGACTGGAGCATCCGTTTCTCCACGCTGCGCACAAAAACCCCGTTTACAAGATCAAGGATCCACGCACGGCTCGTACGACAGCCTACCGGGCGGACTGTATCCCGGACAAGTCGTATATCTACGGCGCTGGGGCTAAGGTGGACCCGACCACGGGTGCTGTGTTGAGTACTGGGGTGACGAACGGCACCCTTGTACTCGAGCTCAATGACTGGGCGACACATTCTCTAACGTCGCTGGTGTTTTCCATCATCGCAGCAGAAGCGTACGGCTTCCAAGTCTCCCACTACGCTAACGAGGCAACAGTGCCCATGACAGAGCGCATGTCTTCGGTTGGTGCCGGCCAGTGTACGCCCACTCACCTGAACCTCGAAGTTTGGGGTGTCGGAACCAAGCCATCGTTGATGCTGTTTCGCAATGAAACGTACATGGCTGGCGATGCGGGTTACGAAGGGCGCTCAGGGCTGTACACGACCGTCGACTTTGTTACCGACTCGATGGACAAGACCCAGCACACACCGCCATTGTACGCCGATTTCTGGAAGGGCTACCGCTTTGACGAGGCGCTCATCACGGCTATTCCAGTTTCATCTTTAAGGAACAACGCCAACTTCTTCCCACCGCCAAACAACAAGAACTACTGCAAGGACGGCAGCTACGGCTGCAGCAACCATTGCTCCAAGACGATTGCGTGTGAAGACCGTGAAACCCAGGGTGGCGAATGCATGGTCGTGGCGATGATGGTCGACTACTTTGATCCAGGGTACTTGCAGGCCGTGATGAACAACATCGGAATTCCGACGTACTTCTGCTTCATCGGCTTCGGTGGAATGCAAAACTTCGCGCTGGATGCTCAGCAAAAGGGCCGACCGGTATTGTTTTACCACTACGAGCCCGATCTGTTCCACATCGAACACCCGAACCTCTTCCAACGTGTCTTCCTACCACGCTCGTCCCCCGAACGAGGCGTGCTGGCCAATGGCCAATTTGGTGGGGCGTATAACAAGGCGACAACAAACCCAGTGGACGTCGACTTCGCGGCGACCAAGCTGGCCAAGTACGCCGCCAAAGTGCTTCAGACGCAGACGGATAACCCAGTGAGCCAGCTCGTGTCGAAGTTCTCCATCTCAGAACTTCACATGAACGATCTGCTGCGCAGATACCGAGACCAATCAGCTATTGCGAGTGTCGTGGACCCGACGTTTGAAGCGGCTTGTGCGTGGGTGAGAAGTAACTACGACGAATGGACCAAGTGGCTTGATCGCCAGCCTCTTTGCGACTTCGACACACACGTCCAGTACTCGCTGGTTGGCTGCGACTCGGAAAACGACACGGACAGCTCTCGATCCGTCGTGTTTGAGTGGAAGAACTCGAACCCACAAAACAAGTCGCTGCCGATGGACTGCGATGGAGGCCTACGTTCACTACCTCCGCCTTTGAAGACTAGTCGTAGCTGCTCTTGGATCACGAGCGATTTGTCCAAGTGGCGAAGCTGGACCTCCACCAAACCAACGTGTGATGGGTCCTTCTACAAGTACAACATTACTGTGTGTGACAAGAACGCCAAGCGCACGGTCAAGTACTGGTGGCTGCTCCCTCACCCAGTGAATGCGTCCACCTCGTTGGAGTGTACTGGTGGTGAAGTGCTACCGGCTGATGTGCTCATCGACTGCGACTACATGCCGACCAACACCGCTGGCTTTGTGGCTGTCGCGGTGATTGCCGTGATTTTAATCGTCGTGCTCATTGTCGCGTTGTTTATTGTCGTGCTTTGCCGGGAACGACCCATCATTCGCCGATCGCAGTGGGAGTTCCTCGCCCTTGTTATCATCGGCGGCATCTTGATGTGCGTCGCTGCATTGTTATACGCAGGGGAGCCCTCCCAGGCTCTGTGCGGTGCTCGTCCGGCGTTCACTGCGGCTGCATTCACAACGATCTTCGGCTCGCTCTTCGTCAAGTCGATGCGAGTGTACCGCGTCTTCATGAAGTCTGCTTTCAAGAAGGCCACGATCACGACAGTGATGATGGGTAAGGTACTGGCTGGCTTGGTGGTTGTCGACGCGATCATCATCGGCGCGTGGTTCATCGCTGACTACCCACGACCAACAATCGAGATTCTACCAGCCAAGGAGTTCCGCGGCGATGTCGACCACATCTCGTGCTCGTCTTCCAGCTTCATCTTCACAGCGTTGCTCATCTTCTGGAAGACGATCGTGCTGCTCATGGGCATCTACGCGTCCTTCTTGATTCGCAACGTGTCAACCGACTTCCAGGAATCCGTGTGGATGTTTGCATCGAGTATGACCGTGCTGATCGGCTGTCTCGTGATCTTGCCGCTCGCGTATCTTGTAGATATGCCTGCGTCCGCTTTCTACATCTTCCTCGCTGGCTGCTTGCTGGTCTGCACTGCACTGGTCATGGCGTTCATGCTGGTGCCAAAGCTCACACGCCTCCAGGCTGAAGCCTCCACCGTCTCGTCCAAGTATGCATCCCAACCCAGCACAAAGGGGGCCGAACCTTCGCGATACAGTTCCGGACAAGTGCAGCCCAACGCGTCGAGTGGAAAGCCCAAACGCACAGGATCCTCGTCGTCTTAGACATGTAGCCATCTCAGATTTAATCTACATTTTTACACAGCTATAACACACATATTTACATAAATAGACTCAAAACCGCGTTATAGTGACCTCTCCTCCCATAGTGCCTAATCCCACCCCTTCATGATCAGCTCCATCATGGGCTTTCTCATCATCAGCATCAGTCCCGAAAGAACCAGCAGCTCATGAGCGAGCTCACGAAGCGCTCGCGCGCCACGGGCGCCCCCAATGGAGCGCTAGACGTCTCCGCCAGTCCCCCCTCCAGTACCAGCGGAAGCCTCGTGGAAAAAGAGAGCGAACTCGTACGCGCCGTCGAGTTTGACATCCGTCCATCGTGTGCCGATGAGCCCGCGAGACGGTACTTGCGCCACTCGGAGCTGCTCACACCGACGCTACGCGGCGTGCCGCTGCCCACAAGTACAGCCACTCGTTACTGGGCGTGCTGCTCTATGAGTGGGCTCACGCGCGAGCTCAAGGAGATGTTCCTGCCGGCCGGGTACCCGGATTCCGTGAGCGAGGACTACCTGACGTTCCAGTTCTGGGACACGATGCAGGCCATGTGTAGCTACCTACGCGGCGTGTTGGCCACGCAGTCTGTGCTGCAGAGCGTGGGTGTTGGAGATGAGAACGCTACGCCCCTGGCTGCCGCGCTGCAGTGGGTGCTTCGTGACGGCTCGGGTATGATCGGCGGACTCACGTTCGCGTACATCGTGGGGCCGAAATTTGATATCAACGTCAAGCGCTGGCGGCTCTTTGCGGACGTGATCAACGACTTTGGCCTGACGCTCGACATGGTCGCGCCTTACTTCCCGTCGCTCGTCACGCAGGTGCTGTGCGTGTCGTCGGTGTGCAAGACGATGTGCGGCGTCGCGGCGGGGGCGACACGGTCGTCACTCATGACCCACTTTGCCAAGCGTGACAACATGGCCGACTGTGCGGCGAAAGAAGGCTCCCAGGAGACGGCCGTGAAGCTCTTTGGACTGATCTTCGGCATGTACTTTGCCAACGCCGTTAACTCATCCAAGCAGAGTATCTGGGCCGGGTTCATCGTGTTGACACTCGTGCACGTGTTTGCGAATTTCAACGCCGTCTCGTGTCTGTGCATCCCGACGCTCAACCGCCAACGCGCGAATATTCTCATCGAACGATACATGCAAGGAGCCACAGCCACCGGTGGAGACAGCAAGGCATCTGCTGTCCAGCACGACGCCTCGGGCAACCCGGTACGTTGTGCCTTTGAACTGATTGCTGGGGCTGAACGAGGGAGACTGACGATTTGGTCGTGTCGTGACGTGGTGTAGTTCTCGATTCGCAGCGTAAACTTGGTGGAGCCAATCTTCACAGACCCCAAGCTCCCTATCTTGAGCATCGTCATGGGCTCGCAGCTATACCACGCCGTACCCACGCACCAAGAGCTCGACCGCTTGCTGCAACTCTACTCGTACGAAGACCTCCCCTTCTCTGATGTTTATGTTTATGTGATGATTGATCTGTCTCGCTCTCGTCGGTATAGGCAGGAGACATACGTGCTCAGCATTCAAGACGGCTTGGTCCACGTCGTTTTCCAGGCCGACACATCACCCCGTGATGAGTTGCGTGCGTTTTTCCAGGCCGTACTCGTGCTGCAGGCGATCACGAGAGACAGCGACAAGGCAAACGCATCGTTCGAGCTACTGCAGTCCACACACGCGCGCATGAGCGCCGAGTTCGAATTCTTCATGCAGCAGATCCAAAGCAACGGCTGGAAGACGCACATGTACCTGCTGAACACGTCCCAGTGGCGCGTCAAGCTCACCAGCCACGCGTGAATGCAAGTCAGCAACGTGTGAAGTGGTCATGCAGTATCTGTAGCATGAAGAAAGTGTGGGTTGATGATATACGACTCATATTTCGATAGTACGATTTGTTAACACCTAGGTCAGGGCTCCAAAATGTGTTGCCACGCACGCCCTCACACGATTCAGTTCTTGGTGATGATGAACTGGTCCACGACAGACTGGGTGGCGGTCGTCGAGGTCACGTACTTGATCGTGAGGCTGTTACGCGTGACGCGCACGGTGTTGATACCGTAGGCCGCCGACTCAAGCACGTTCCATGGGATGTTGCCGTTCTTGCCCGACGCCTTGTTCTCCTCCGGGTTGCCTGGACCTCCAGTGACAATGTACACTGGCGCCTTCGGGTTCGAGTACAGTGAGGCGTCGCTCGAGACACCGTCCTTAACAGCAGCGGCGTTAGCCGTCGGGTAGTGTCGTTCGTACGCGTGCTCGTGGCCTGCGAACACCACATCGACCTTGTACTTAATGAACAGGGCCTCGAATGCCGTCTGCAGAGCGAGCGAGTCACCCGTTGGCTTGAAGCTGCTGTCCGTATCAGCACGGTGGTAGATTGGACGGTGCATGCCAACAATAATCCATGGGACGTTGGCACGGTTGGCCACGGCCTTCTGCAGGTCGGCCTCGAGCCACGCGAGCTGGTTACCGAAGTTGCCGTTCTTGTTGCCCGTGTAGGCGTTTGACGGGAAGCCGGTGTAGTCGGTCTCCGAGGAGATCGTCGTGAAGTGCATCGGTCCGTACTCGAACGAGTACCACATATTCTTGACACCCTTGGACTCGGCCGATGGCATCTTGAAGCGCGCGTTGTACGCCGTGTAGTTGCCCAGGTTGGCCTTCTTGTACGACGACAGCAGACACGCTGGCGAGTGGCACTCGGCCTCGTGGTTACCCACAGTGACCATGTACGGCACCTTGCTCATGATGGGCGTGAGCGAGTTCATCCACTTGTTGTAGACCTTCTCGTAGTAGAAGCCCAGGGCCTGCGACGCCACGAGGAAGTCGTCGTCGGCGTAGCCAACGTCACCGATGTGGTAGATGAACGACAGGTTGCTGTTGAGCGTGTTGATGTAGTCAGCCGAGAGCTCGCCCTTCTCACCGAAACCCAAGTCACCGTACACAGCGACGTCGAACGCCGTCGTGTCAGCAGCAGCGCGAGCCGTCGTGAAAGTCGACACCTCACTGGTAGCCGAGGCGTTCGAGGCGCTGCCCACCTTGTAGTAGTACTGGGTGTTTGGCGAGAGGCCGTTGACAGTCGCGTGATTCTGGTAGAGCGTGTAGTCACCCTCCGAGTAGTACGACGCCGTGGCGACCGTCGCGTCCGTACGGAGCGTGAGGCTGCTGGCCGATGTGCTCACCCACACGGCACTGTCGGCGATCTTGTCGAACGTGGCCCACGAGATGCTCATGCCCGTGCCGGCGGTGGCACCGGCGTATGCCAAGTGGAGCTGCTGAGGGAGCTTGGACGCGCCAGCACGGATGCGGCACGATTTGGCCGGGGTTGAGTCACCAGCCTTTGGCTGGTAAGCACAGATCGCCGCGGGCGTGCACTGGGACGTGGCGGTCTTGTACACGCAGAGGCTGTCGTCAATAGCAGCCGAGACGCCAGACGGAAGCACGATTGCAGCCGCAGCCACAATGAGCGCAGTGAAGACGGTCTTCATGGTGGAGGACTTTACCCAAAGGTGTGGTGCTGGAGGCTCGGCAGATTGAGTTGTGCGGTGACTGAGAAGTCACCACGGACCACCGGGACTCTGCATGGTGGGGGCCACGAGCGGCTCAATCCTGAAGGAGAGACACCGTGAGGCGAGGCACAGACAGCGTCAGTGGATCTGTCGAGATGCGAGCTCGTTCCCGGTGGAGCCGGAGCCATCAGCGCACTGCATCGGCTCAACAAACGAGTCGCAAGGGCTTCACACCGTGGGACGAGACTCTATCATCCTCCAATGCCGCAATCAAAGTTGCCGACACTGATTTTTCTAATACAGTATAGCCGCGGACACAAGGGACCTCATTTGTTCCAAGGTTTGAAAGGCCACCGACGCAAAGAGATCCCAGGCTTTGATGCTCATAAGAAATCACAGATACCGTACCGCATAGTATACGCTAAGCTGTCTTGATACAATCTTCACGCTCTTGCTGCAAACGCGCTTCTGGCTTCTGCTCTTCTAGAAGTAGAGATGATTTGGGTGGAGTTTCAAACTATTTTGGGGGCTAAAAGCTCACTTCAACAAACCACAATTTGAGACGCAATCGTCTCGTCTATGTGCAAGTCGAATCCCTCTTTCGCGTGGCCATCGACGAGCCAACGAGACAGTGGGCTTGAAGCTCCAAGATTCAATGCCCACAGTGTTCCGCTCGCACTCTTCCTTCCAACAGCGATTGCTGACCAGGGGGCACGAGACTCGAGGAGCTGAATCTGATTACCAAGCTTCCAGGGCTGGCTTTTGAATCTGCGGATACGATGACCCGGATGCGACGGCAGCTTGGCTCGGGTGGTTGGCATGGGTATCTGGCCAAGGTTCATCGTGGATGATCCTGTAGGCTGAGGCAGTGCCTTGACGCGCAAAGAAGTTGACCGTGGGAAGCGCAGAGCCAACCATTCTTAACTGAACTTCGTCTGTGCGACCAGCTCATTGACACGGACCGCGTCACTTGTTTGAAGCAGGCCGGAAGTTTGAGTTGTATTAGTCCAGTCTATCGGAATCCTGGGCACAATAGTGGACTAATACTAGCGCTGGTCCTCCTGCCGCAGGAGTCTTGGACCCGCATGCAGTCCAAGACTACTGGACCGGTGATTTTGCCGGTCCTGCAACTTGCAGTGGGGCACAGGAGACGCTCTAGAGGACATCATGGTTCAGTGTAAGGTCCAACGTACTAGTAGTACAGTAGAGAATAGTCCAGCCCTAGTCCACAGTCTTCCCCTCAGCCGCAGCTTCCCTTCGCTTCACGGAGAACTTTGTTTTTCAATTCCCGCGAAGCTTGCTTGGGGAGGCCACAGTTGCCTTTCCTGTCCACATGAGATCTCGCGTCCTCATCAAATCCATCCATTGGAACCCACCTTGTTTTGATACTCAAATCATGTAGTCCACGCTATATTAATTCGTATTCACCTCGTGTGGACCACATCGATTTCGGACTCTTTCATCCAGAAGCTCCAGTTGAAGGCCAACGGAAGTTCCAGGACCCGCACCAGTCGATGGTAAATGGAGTCGGCGCCGCATCGCCCTCTGTCTGTCTCTACATGCGTCCACACCACTCACGCGCCATGTATTCCCCTGTAGGTGCGTCTCCGCTACCAGTACCCGTCTCAAGCGGCGCCGGAGCCCAAGCCCCAGCGGCTCCCATTAGGCACTCGCGTGGCTGATCCCCTGGAAGGCCGTACGGGCTATATCGACCGCTACGACGGCGACAAGGGCGTGTATCACTTGGTTTACAACGACGGCCATGAAGAGGACCGCACAGATGATGACGTGGGCCGTTTTGTGATCCGCGCGCCGGCTCCTGTGGCCACAGCAGTCGAAGAACCGCAGCGAGACGACAACGACCCGGAGGCTTTGTTGGGGGCAGTGGTGCTGAAGCAAGTGTGCAGCTACGAAGGCGAGGAGCATCCTGTGGGGGGATCTGTGGCGTCGTATCTGCCGGGCGTGAAGCGCTATCGAGTGGTGTACGCGAATAGTCTGATTGAGGACATGACAGTTGAAGAAACGCAGAAGGCGGTGGAGAGGGCGAGCCGCAAGCGCAAGGCTGAGAGCGGAGAGGAAGATGAGGAAACGAAGGGCGATGGCGACGAGCAGCAAGCCAGGAAACGTCACAAAGTGGGCATGGCGACGACGTCGGAGCCGCCGTTGAATGCACAGAAGTTTCCGAGTCGAACGGCAGCGTACACGATCGTGCGCAAGGTGTTGCGGTCCATTTTGGCTCAAGAAGACGTGAATACACACCGCACGGAGAAGCAGCGGATGACGCTCGCGAACGAAGACGTCAAGCCGAAGAAGGCGCTCGAGAACTTTGTGGATGCCGATGGACTCAAGTTCCTGCAGACAGTGTTGGTGCTGTGGATGAAGAAGGCGGAGACCCATCCTGGAGCCATGCTCGTGCTCAAGCTCCTGGGAGCTCTTCCAGGCGTGACGCCAGACGCTGTGCTGTCGAGCCAGATCGGAAAGACTCTGAAGGGCATCATGCGTGTGAGCCAGCAGCAGCCCCACGTCGACCACGCTCTGGGGGACCTCGCCGACTGGGTGATTCGAGTCTGGCGACGAGAGGTTGTGGCCAAGGGCATGTCATCATCCGCTCGTGCGAGGCAAGAGGCGCAAGCGCAAGGAACAACGCTACCTGCGTTGTATGTATTGCCGACCGCGGCTCAGCGGAAGGTGAAGGAACGCGAGGCCACGACGGAGCGTCTACGCAAGCTGCTGATTGAGGAGGACAAGCCCGTGGAGGTTCTAGAGCCAGCGATCTTTTTCGCAAACTACAACTCGTTGGGCTCCATCGACAAGCGACGTCCGATCCGTCAGATTATCCACATCGAGTCGTTGGTGGAGCGTGTGCGAAAGAAGCACGATGACCAAAGCAAGCCAGAAGAAGGCGAAGAAGAAGACTCGAACGCCGAAGTGATTGCTGCACCGCCATCCAACGAGCGTCCACGTGTCATCCGCTTCCGACGCCGTGACGAAGTCCATGTGTTCCGAGACAAGGTAGCCACCTACAAACTGCTGCAAAGCGAACGTGCCAAGGTCGACGACGCCAATCGCCAACGCAGCGACTCCAGCGGCGACGTGGAGATGGAAGACGAAGCCGCCGAGCCTGTCCAACTGCCTCCACCCAACAAACTCGTGGCGCCGATCAAGTCGATCCTCAAGGTGAAGAACGTCGTGGAGCCGGAGCCGCTCAGCAGTATACGATGGTGACCTGGCCGTTGAATGCAAGCGGAACGTCTGCCACTGGTGCAGTTGTACAGTACGACACAGACATGTACTGTACGTACTGTACAGAATATCGAAGTTGAAGTGGTGAGGTTGCCGTGGCGTTGTTTTTCGATATCTTCGTGGCTTGCTCATGCAGAACCAGGTTAAAAGCATCGCTCATAGACGAGCTGTGAGTCACAGTGAATATCTGGACATCACGATGAGCAGCTCGCGATCCATCGAAGATGGATCCTAGATTTACAGAGTCCTGGGCAGGAGCCTCCACACGCTGTGCTCCATGGCAACAACCTCCCAACCGTGACAGCGTGGTCCGGCTCAGCTGCATTACAGTCTCCAATGGTCATGGAGGTGTCGGCTTGGCTTACGTACGTACTTCAGTGACCCGCATCAAGTCGCCATCAAGACGCTAAAGATTCTGCGGGAGCATCTTGCATGAAGGGCGAATCTCGGAGGAATTCCAGAGATCGAAGCAAGCGGCTTCAACGAAAGAAACTTCGAAGGACCAGATCGTTTCTGCACTTTTGTGTGCAGCGAGAGCCTGCCTCTCCGACTCGATGGATTTCACCAGCGTCCTAACCTGTCGCCATGCCGAACGTGAGCTCTAGAGAAGGAGATCCTATTGAAGATGCCAAACCCGACGGCCGCCATCGAATCTTGAACTTGGGCAACTTCACCAGCTACTATTGAAATTTGGAGAATGCATCAACCGTGTTTTGGAATTCACAGTTAATCGATTCCCATCGAATCTTTTTCTTCTTTCGAGTGGCAAACTTCTGTCCTTCCCTGCGGGAAATTCGTCTGCTGTCGTTTTTATTGTCGTAAATCCCCCATAATTCCATCGAACACAGAGCACAAAAAGAGAAAATTACGACTGGAATTCACGAAAATGTGACTATAGAAGAGAGAGACGCCGTGGCTCGTTTTTGGACCCATTTGCCACCCAGCTCTTCAAGAAAAACGAGAAGAAACATCAAACGCTCGACGCATCTCGCATGATCTGCCACAGAACACCCAACACCCAATACAAATGCACTGCTCAGTCCATCACTCAGTCAGTTTAGACTCGAGTACTATTCGACCCCATCAATCAATCAATCACTCACGCTCCCGGCGGTCTCCATCAATCAGTCCGCAATCCTCCCCCTCGCGCCCACATCTCTTCATCCTCTGTCGTCATGCTGCGTTCGTTGGTCTCCGTTGCACTGCTGGCTGCTGCCTCCATGAGCTCGGCCTCGGCCCAGACCGGCCCCATCGACGACAGTGCGTGTGTGTTCAAGGTGCTCAAGTTCAGCTGCATGCCCAAGGCGCTGTGCTCGTACCAGTACAAGTTCGGCGACCTCACGCCCAGCCAGTCGTGCCGCGTGCGTCCTGGAGCCAACAAGCTGCCTCAGCAGCTCCACTTGGCCTACGCCGGAGCCTCCACGGGCACGGGCATGACGATCTCGTGGGCCACGTTCGAGCAGGTCGCAGACCGCAGCGTGTGGATCGGAACGACGGCCGACAACCTCATCCGCCGTCCGGACATCGCCGTTTCGATCGGATCGTACTACTCCGAGGGCAAGTACTCGCTGTACCAGAACCACGCGACTGTCACGGGCCTCACGCCTAACACCAAGTACTACTACAAGGTCGGCAGTGCCTCGGACGCCTCGCTGGTGAGTGAGGTGTCGACGTTCACGACGGCTCGCGCTGCCAGCGACAACACGGCGTTTGAGATCGGCGTGTACGGAGACCTGGGCTTCGGTGACGAGGGCGAGGCCTCGACTGAGTACATCAACACGCTTGGCGACAAGCTCTCTTTTGTGTACCACATTGGCGACATCAGTTACGCCGACGACGACTTCCTCAAGGCCTCGCAGGCGCTGGGTTTCTTCTACGAGGAAGTGTACAACAAGTGGATGAACTCGATGACTCCGCTCATGAACAAGGTGCCATACATGGTCACTGTGGGTAACCACGAGGCCGAGTGCCACTCGCCAGCGTGCCAGGTCTCGCAGTACAAGAAGGACCGTCTCGGTAACTACACGGCGTACAACTCACGCTTTAAGATGCCGTCGACCGAGTCCAAGGGTGTCAAGAATATGTGGTACTCGTTCGAGTACGGACCGATCCACTTCACGACCATCTCCTCGGAGACCGACTACAAGGACGCGCCGTCAAACGCCTACACGCTGACCAACAAGAACGGCAACTTCGGTAACCAGCTCGCGTGGCTCGAGGCCGACCTGAAGAAGGCGGCTGCTAACCGCGTCAACGTCCCGTGGATCATCGTCGGCATGCACCGTCCGATCTACCACCGCCAGGACACGGACAGCAGCTTCAAGCCAACGGGCGACTCCCTGGCTCTGCAAGCTGCCTTTGAAGACCTCTTTATCAAGTACGGCGTGGACGTGGTGTTTGCTGGCCACGAGCACTCGTACGAACGCCACTTCCCGACGGCTAGGGGCGCTGCGGTGCTTGCTGGCGTCGCTGCTGACGCCAAGATCTACTCGAACCCGAAGGCGCCAGTGTACATCGTGACCGGTGGCCCTGGTAACGTCGAGACCAACAAGGCGTCGGGCAACAACGCCGCGATCCCATGGAACGTGCTCGAGTCGATCGAGTACGGCATCAGCACGGTGCGTGTCACGCGCAACAGCCTCACGCTCAAGTACGTGACCACCGTCGGCCAGAAGGTCGTGGATGAGTTTGTCATCACCAAGAACTAAAAAGCTCTTCCCACGTCGCGCGCAGTCTCGATTTTTGGACAGTTTGTAAGTGCATTATGAACCAAAAACGACCGATTTGATATCAAAAATACGTTTTCTAAATCGAATTGGACGACCAGCACAGAGCAACACCACACAAAAGGCACTAGGCGTTGCGTACGTCCTCGACGTCGTTCAGACCAAACAGCATTGGCCACCCGTTAGCTATTGGGACATGGATGACCATCGTGGTGAGCTGCCCGTGTGATGAAGGATCGCATTGGCGTCGCATGTGTAGAAGCGAGTGCCGCCACACCCATGACTTTCTTCTGTGGATTGGTCATTTGTGCGTCTCATTTCCTGTCACAAAACACATATCCCAGCACTGTGGGTCACAATCCAGACATAAACCACGATTATACTACGTCGTATGGTACGAGACCCATAATGCGACGAGTGACTGTAGAAAAGTGTCACCAGCAGGTGCTTCCCTGATGCTGCTACCCACACACTGAGACCACTTGAACAGCAACAGCTCGTCGTATGGCACGCCGCGCTGCCCCCGACTAGGTACAGTTGCCGTGTCATGTGGGCATTTGTGCGGTGAGGACGTTGGTTTCCGTCTCCAGTCTCCTCCTGTTCCACAACGCTTGCCCAGTCACTTTTACCGAACAGCTCTTCAGTGCGGACAAACGGACTCTACCACAATGGACAGCAAGCGCCGCTCTGCTACCGTAAGTACACTCATGCTGCCTTTGTCGCCCGACGTTCATAGCGTGGATCGCGCCGGTCAATCATTCTTCGACTGCCTATCAACCGTGCGCATCACGGTCTCATTCTCCACGACAACATGCTGCGCTCTCTGGTCTCCGTTGCGATCTTGGGCGCCGCCGCCTCGAGCTCCGCGACAGCACAATTCGTCGTGGATCCGTTTGCCATTGACCCCTTCGGTCCGATCCCGTTCGTTGGATCTGATTTCATGGGAGGTCAGGCCGCCCAGGTGCCTGTTGCGGTGGCTCCTGCCGCTGCTGCGCCCACTCCGACAATGGCTGCAGTCGCGGTCCCCGCCTCGCCCGTTAGCGCGCCTGCCGCCGTCCCAGAGCCTACAGTTGCGGTAGCACCAGTCTCTGAGCCTGCCGCCGCTCCTGCTACCGCCTCCACATCTTCTGCTGCGGCTGCCACCGCCGCGCCGACGATTCCACTGACCGACGACAGCGCCTGCGTGTTCAACCTGTTTTCGCTGAGCTGTATGCCCCAGGCGCTGTGCTCGTACCAGCTTCGTCTCGGTGACATCACGCCCAGCCAGTCATGCCGCGTGCGTCCGGGTGGCAACAAGCTGCCACAGCAAATCCACTTGTCGTACGCCGGTGCAACCACAGGGACGGGAATGGCCATCTCGTGGGCGACGTTTGAGAAAGTTGCTGACAGTAGCGTGTGGATCGGTACTTCACTGGAGACGCTCGTGCTTCGACCAGATATCGCTGTCTCAATTGACTCTTACTACTCTGAGGGCAAGTACTCGCTGTACCAGAGCCACGCGACTGTCACCGGCCTCACACCCAACACCAAGTACTACTACAAGGTCGGCAGTGCGTCCAACCCTTCGTTCGCCAGCGACATCTCCACCTTCACGACCGCCCGCTTGGCTACAGATTCGACCGAGTTTGAGATCGCTATCTACGGAGACCTTGGCTTTGGTACCAAAGGCGAGGCCTCCACCGAATACATCAACACTCTCAGCGACAAGATCGCGCTCGTGTACCACATTGGCGACATCGGCTACGCTGATACCGACTTCCTGCACCCAACGCAGGCACTTGGCTTCTTCTATGAAGAGGCCTACAACAAGTGGATGAACTCGATGATGCCCATCATGAGCAAGGTGCCGTACATGGTCACTGTTGGCAACCACGAGGCCGAGTGCCACTCGCCGGCGTGTTTCCTGTCGCAATTCAAGCGAACAAGGCTGGGGAACTACGCAGCATACAACGCGCGCTTCAAGATGCCGTCAGCCGAGTCCAGCGGCGTCAAGAATATGTGGTACTCGTTCGAGTATGGACCGATCCACTTCACCACCATCTCCTCAGAGACCGACTACACCAACTTCCCATCGAACGGATACACGCTCAGCAGTCGCAATGGGAACTTTGGCAACCAACTCGCGTGGATCGAAGCTGATCTGCAAAAGGCTGTGGCCAACCGAGCCAACGTGCCGTGGATCATTGTCGGTATGCACCGTCCTATCTACCACCGCCTCGACGCTGACCGTAACTCCAGGCCAACGGGTGACTCGCTCGCCCTGCAGAAGGCCTTTGAAGAGCTGTTCATCAAGTACAACGTCGACCTCGTCGTTGCTGGCCATGAACATGCATACGAACGCCACTTCCCTATCGCTCGAGGTGCTGCTGTGCTTGCTGGCGTCTCCGAGGATGGCGCAATGTACTCGAATCCGAAGGCGCCGGTGTACATTGTGACGGGCGGACCAGGCAACCCAGAGCCAAACAAGGCTTCTGGACGATCCGGTTTCATTCCCTGGAACGTGATGGAGACGGCGGAGTATGGCATCAGTACAATGCATGTCACGCGCAACAGCCTCACGCTCATGTACGTCGCCACGAGCGACCAACGCGTCCTGGACCAGTTTGTGATCACCAAGAAGTAACTGTGAGGCTAGAAGATGTTTAGATGTTCGCATGGGAAATATGAGTCAGCTATGGCGTTTTGAAGTCACATTTTTTGGAGATCGAAGCCATTTATTGTGCTTTCAGTATCGACAAGTTTCGATCTTCTCTTTGCTACGTTGTGTACGAGCTTGCTCGTGTTTCCTACTTACTGATGTGGTCTTAAATCACCATGATGGGCTGCTGCATCTCACACATCTTGAGCTGCTGCCGCCGAGAGCGACGCAAGTAGATCTCGACTGCAAGCAACGCACCGATGATCATCACGCAGCCGCTGATCAGACCGACGACAAGCGCCATGTTCCAATCAGCCGACCGATTGAATGAGTCTCGGTCCATGAGGCTGTTGACTGCCGTCAGAGCGTCGTCGCCGTCAGTGTCCTTTGCCTTGGTGTTGGGCCTCGAGCTGCTCGCTGTTGGAGCCCCGGACACGGGATCTTGGGCTCGATTGTACGCGTCAAAGTTGTAGGGTGCACTCGTTCGGCCGTGGACGCTGATGAGCTCACCGTCTCCGTCGCCATTTGCATCGTCAGATGCTCCGTGACCTCCAGCGTCTGGAGAGTAGGCGATTTCCGGCTCGAGTGGGTGCGCGTACGCTGCAGCGAGTGAGCCAGAGACTAACTTCTTACTGGGCGAGGCTTGCGTGTCGTTTGCTGGTCGAGCGCCGGATCCAGCACCCGATCCAGAGCCACCAACACCGGGCGGTGGTACTGGACTAGCCACGACTGGTGGGTTTGGGTTCTCTATGATCGGGATCAAACTGAATTCGGGACTGCGGGAGGTCTCATTGAGGAAGTAATCGTCCGTGGGCTTGCTCGTTTCTGCTGGAGGCGAGTTGGTTTGAATTGAAGGAACAAAATCGACTGGTTGGGAAGCGATCGGCTCAGATGGAGGAGAGTTGGTGCTCGGGATATCCGGGATCGTGGATGGTTGTGGCAGTTCCGTGATTGGAATCGGAGGCTCAGTGTCCACCGGTGGCTGCACATTCCCCACAGGGTCTTCAGCGCCAATAGAAGCGGGTGGACTTGGTGCGTCTGTCTGAGGAGGCATCGTGGCAGGGACCGGCGATGGGGACTCATCTTCAACGATAACCACAGGAGCTTCTGTGACTGGTACCGGCGCGGCGGGAGGTAAAATTGCCAGGACTGGGCTTGGTGACGGTGGGTCCGTTACCTCATCAGGTGCGATGGGTTCGGTTGGTGTTGGTGTGAGTGGAATTGGAGGCTCAGCGCTGGTTGCTGGCTCAGGAGTTGGTTCGAATGACGGGAGCAACGTCTCCACAGGATCCTCTCGGGCCGACGGAGACGGACTTGGCTCAGGTGTGGATGTTTGTGGTGGCGACGTTGGCAATATTTCGATCTCAGGCTGTGAAGGGAGCACTGTGGCGATGAAGTCCGAGATCGTCGGTGGGATCGTGGCAAGGTGTGTTGGCTCCACGGTTGATGGCATCGTGGTGAGTGGTTCTGGCGTGAGAACAACACTCGGCTCGGGTGTCGGCGGCTCAGGAGTAGGCAAATCCGCCACGGGAACTGTTGGTGGCGGCAAACTTGGCTCTATCGGCGAGGGTGCTGGTGTTTCTGGTTCAGTAAATGGTTCACGTGTATCCGGCGATGGCTTGGATGTCGTAGGCTCCGGCATGACAACGTTGGGCTCCGTGACCGGTGGGCTTGAGAGCTCCGCGGTCACGTCGCGATCATTGGGGGCGTCTGTCGACACAATGACGACTGGGTCTGGTGGTAGAGTGGTCAATAGAGTGGAAACTGGCTCCATTGGTGGTGTTTGCGTCGTCTGTGGAGGCGTTACTGGCTCTGATGGACTCGGTTCGGGACTGGGCTCGAGAGATGGAGGCGTTAGTGTTGTTTCAATTGACGGTACGTCCGACGTTGGCCCTGGCGTTGGTGTTGATAGTGCAGATGTCGTACGATCCGCAGTCGTCGGTTCTGGGGTCGGCTCCGAGGTCGGCTCCAGCATCGGCTCTAAAGAAGTTGGAGCCGGTGTTGGTTCAAGGGTACTAGGCTCTGGTGTTGGCTGAGGTGTACTTGGTGCTGACGCTGGCTCACTGCTCGTCGGCTCTGGCGTAAAACTTGGCTGAGGCGCGCTTGTTATCGGCATCGGCTCCGGATTTGGCTCTGGTGTCGTCATGGCCACGGATGGCTCCGGTGTCATCGACGCGGGTTCTGGCACAATCGTCGTAATCACGGATGGAGTTGGTGTTGGTGCTGGTGTCTCCTCTTCCAGAACCGTTGGCGGTGTGGTCGTCGTTGGCTCGAACGTCGTGACCGGTGGCGTTACGGTGTCTGGCTCCGTTGTCACCGCCAATTCTTCTCTTGATGTGGTGTTCTCCACCTGAGTCGATGGCTGAGCAGCGACCAGCCCTGTCGTCGATACGGGCGCAGCAGTAAACAGCTCCGTTGTCGTCGGTATAGCACTCGACGTAGCATTATCAGCCGTGCCATTCTGCTGTGCCTCCACTGCCTCAATCACCAGCAGTGTCATAGCACCGGCCACGGCCGCCAATACACTCAGCCGGATCCTCATCTCTCTTTCTCTATCTCGAATCAAGAGCTGGCAGTCGTTGTGGATCCGTTCCGCCAACGCCAAATGAACGCAACGCCCGTGTCAAACGCGCCGCTTATGGGTAGCTAGCTGCTACGCTGGACTGGACTGGACTCGAAACGCAGGGGGAGCTGCCGGCCAGCGGAACGTTCGTTCAACGAAATGCTTCGACGCTGACCACCATGGACACACCCTCTGCCCACGCGCATGCGTCAACTGGCTCGATCGCCGATGCACATCGCGTGACGACGCTGCCTCAAGCGCCGCTGCTCGTCCGTGGAGAGTCTTCCACGAACATGCAGTGGCACTGTGCCACATCCCAAAGCGTCGTAATTATAGTACCCCCGTGTGGGTTTATATGGTGTACTTTCTCGATAGTCTCACTTTGGATCCGTGGAAAACCACAGTCATGGCTACACTTTTTGACGTCACGGTATGTATTGTTATCGTATGCATGCCAGCTTCCTAGTCGACTAGAAAGCGTGTACCGGAGCTCATATTGGTCTACAGGAACTCTGGCTTGGACTTCGATCGTCCTACGGAGTCACAACAGCCACGTGGCTCTCGGCGGCAGCCGCCTGCGATTTCTGCTTGCGCTTGTAGATCACAGCAACCGCGACAGCAGCGATGACACCGACAGTTACAGCAGTGGAACCGAAGACAGCGCTGCCGCTCTCCTTCGTTGTCTCTGCGTCCGCCTTGACGCTGAGCGACGTCGCCTTGGTCGACAAAGGCGTGGTCAAGGTCGGTGCGACGATCGTGTCGCTGCTGGTCATGGCCTTGGCCGTCGAGTTGGTCGAGTTGCCGGAGCCGGTCGCGTTCGTCTTGGTCACAGTCGGGACTGGGGTCGCCTTGGCTGTTGGGACCACCGTCGTTGGAGCGACAGGCGGCTTAGTCGTTGCCACGGCAGTAGCAACCGCAGCCTTCGTGGTTGGAGCGGCCGTGGCAACCGCAGCCTTCGTGGTTGGCGCAGCCGTAGCAGTCGCAGGCTTAGTAGTGGCTGGGAGGTCCCACACACAGCCCCACGCGCCAGTCTTGATCACCTTGCACACGGCGTTCACAGGTGCAACACACTTGCCGGCAGCGGTGTAGCTCTTCAGGTACTTGAGACAGTCCGCGACGGCGACATCTCCGATCTTTGGGCAGTTGGATCCGGCTGGC